>JASAOG010000352.1:0-244846 GCA_030265305.1 Biomphalaria pfeifferi | reverse complement strand
CTGGTGAATTATTATATGTGTTCATGCTTCGGTGTCTACTGTCCCAGTATCAAAAACAAAAGAAATGGTCGTAAACACAGCTTCTCTACGCTTTACTTGCTCACACTAAACATGATATCTAGCCATCGGTCAACGATTTTGCGCAAGCTGCACCCTCTTTTAATTTAACTATAAACCTCGGTAAAAAGCTTGGGGTTAGGGCGTGGAGACGGAATGCCCAGGAGAGATCTGAATGTGTAAAAGCAGGCCATATCCATCCACGGGGTGTAGCACCACTGGGATGGATGGATGGCAAAAGCGGTATGAACAGTCAGGCTAGGCAGGGCACGTATCCCGTGTGGGGGAAGAACATATTGTTCGGCGTAACAGGAGTGCCCCACGGAAACGTTTCTTAAGAATACTAATGCAATGATTTAAGTCTATTAAAAAAAAATGTGCCATTTTACTTTGTCACAAAGTGCCTGTTTTACCCTATAGCGTAGAGATTTGCGTCACTTGATGTTTCGTACTAAAGCCATAATGAATATACTCAGGGCCACAGCTCCCTATTGTGCAATGTGTGCATTGCACGCAGGCGGCCGTCTTTAGGGGGCGGCCAAGTCATTATTTCAAGGATATTTAAAAAAATAATTTGTTAAATTAAAAAAAAAGTATGTTATATAAATTCTAATTACTCCATTATCCTTCGAAAATATAAACGATATTCGTACATAAATTATTTTGGAAACTATAAAAAAAAAAAAATAAAGCAGCGTGCAAGGGATTCCCACGAGTTTTTCCATAGAGGCCTACTCATTTCTGGCCTTGAATTTTCGCGAGGTTGTCTGTAATATTTGTTTTGAGTTGAGTAGCCTGCACTGTAAGTAGATATATTATCTAAAGTCAATTTTAAAAACATTTTCACGGGGGGGGGGGGGGACTCTAGTTCCTTTCATATGGAGGGGGTAGGGCGCAACGCTCTGACAAAAAAGGGATGTTATGGAGTGTGTTTCCTAAGCGGCGTTGAGAAGAGGTTAAGCGATTATTGGTGGTTATGCAGTGACAATGATGAAATTAGCGTACCTAGTGCAAATGTGAGACGATCTTAAGACATGAAAGAGTAAAGACTTTATTTTTGTTGTGAGCTAGATTTTGTTTAAATATCAGTTTATTTCATTACAATTAGATCTATCTCTCATCTCAAGTTAATTGTGTGAATAATAACAGTTACTTTGAGTCTTTGTCCACAAGTGTATTGATTCAAACGTATAAAACGCCTACATCGGTTTAGTGGTACTAACTGTTGGCGCTACAAGCCAACAACCGACCAACAACACTTGGGGGGTCGGGGGCGGCGAAAACAAAATGTTCAGACCCTTTGCCGACTTGAGCGGAAACCTACCGAATCTTCAATTATACCTCTAGGAAGAACTTTTGACATAACGCTTACAAATGACGTAGGCAACACAATGTCCGGAAACAACAGCAACGTTTTAAGTGAATTCTCATGACGTCACTCTACACAGTGTTCAATGAATAGACATGAACAATAAAACCTAAAAATTATGACTAAGTTTCTTTTCTTATTTGTTACATTCTTAAAAAAACTAACGACCTCACTGTGGAATCCCACATCATTCCTCTGGGCTCCAGCTTCTAGAGGGGGCTCGAACAAAAACATTGTTATCTAAGGAGTCGTTGCCTGGGAATGTGAGAAACACTGCGTAACTTTGTTTGATTTCAAGTCATTGTGACTTGTACATTGGATTATTTACTTTGTAATAAACTCAAGAAAAATATTCAGCTCTGAATTGCTTCATTTGTTGGATAAAATTGTAAGCAACTCTGAATCTGTGTATGTCAGATGATTGTGGATACAGTGCACATCTGTTCAAAATACAATAGTGATAATTATTATGAAAGTGTACAGAACGTTGAAAAAGTTCTACTGTCAATGGCTTTGTGTAGTTCGAGTTTTTTTGTTTTTTTTCGGACTATTCTTCGACAAACAATATCACAAAAGTGAACATATCCACATCCAGTCTATGTAACACTGTTGAGCTGTCAAAGTTATCGAGAAATTGTTTATAGAACATGATCATTTACACTGTTCATTGTAATATACCTACATGCAGCTCATCAATTATTATCGTCACACATATAGGAGCATAAGCGAGTAGTCAGAACGAGATTTGACCTTTATGCTTACCACAAAGAACCAAGATGTATATCCGATAGTGTTCCTGGTGCATGGTTAGTAGTTGTACTTGAGGGATACAACAACGGTGCGAATATGAAAGGAAAAAATGGAATGGTCTACAAAAAAATGGCTTTAAATCAAAAGAAAATAAGGGGGCGGTATTTTTAATTTCGCACGCAGGCGGCCACAACCCTCGCAGCGGCCCTAAATATACTAATTCCATAATTAAATGTCTGAAATAATCATCTGAGAAGTTACACTGCAAAGACTTTTTTCCAAGCCAATAATAGTTTTACCCAAAATATGGATTGTAAAACTATAAGACGGACGTGAGCTATGGTTTGTCTAGACTGTAGGAGAACTTAAGAGACTTTAAATTTAATCGCCATGTACAATTACATTTAGAACTAACAGAACACTAAAACAACTCTTCAGATTAGTAGTCTTTATCCGATCGTTCATTTTCGTAATTACAAAAATATTCCCAAAATGACTTCGGGTATATATCCTTCCTTAACAAATTATTCATCCAAGCGAGGCTCGGTCACCTGATATTTTTCATAATAGATCAATCTACAATAAGACGGTGCGCAAATGTTTAATTATGCCAATGGGTTCATTAATACTTGTTCTTGTTTGCGAAGAAATGTCTTAGTGTACAACTGTGAGCCTAGTGACGTAAGCGGTGTCAAGTTTTTTCCCCATTGACGTCATATAGAAAATTTCATTCATAAAACATTCTAGCGAAAATTATCTTTTCGATAATGAGACATTTTCAAAGCGATATAACGGTCGACCTCGACTTTTCCCGATGTGGCCAATGAGTTGAGAATTTTTTTTCTCACTAATATGCACATACATTGCAATTTTAAAGAAAATCGTTAGAGCCGTTTTCGAAATAAAATTTATAAATATATATAGAAGAATTGCTCGCTTAAGAGTAAAGCATTAAATTTCGTCAACTTTCTCGTATTAAAAAAAAGACACACTAGCTAGATTTTTTAGACATCTTATCTAGATTTTTAGACTATATCTAGATTTACATTCTAATTAAAATCATTGTAGATTCTATATCTAGTTTAAAATTATTCAGCCTAGATCAAGTTCTAGAATTTCAATTTGTAGATCTAAATGTAGACTTAATTTGTAGATTATGATTTCTAAATGTCTACATCTATATTGCTATGTTATAAAATATTAAAACTAATCTACTATTTTTAAATTTAAAGATGCTTTCAGTCTACTGATAGATTATCTAGGCTTATTTTTGTGTTTTTTTTTTTCAAAAATCTAATCTAAAATTAAAATATATTATTCCGAATTTGGATTTTAGATCTAGAGTACCTTACGCCAATCAAACAAAATAAGCTCAGTCTTCGACATTTTTTATGTTGAAATTTGCATATCTCCGTAATGATTAGACCTAGGAAAACACTAATTGTATCTATGAACTCTTATCTTATAAAATACAGACGTTACTTCAAAAAAGAAGTTAATTACGTCCTACGCGTCATGCATATTAACCAATGACCTAAATTCTGCCAAGTCACTGGTTTTCCTGGCTAGCTCAGGCAACCCATTCCTCGCTCTAATAGCACTAGGGAAGAAGGAGCATCTGTACAAATTTGTCCTAGCAAATGGGACGAGGAATGTGCCTTTATCTTTGTGTCTTTCAGAGTATTTGTACACATTTGCATTTTATAGGTAGTGGAGTGCTTACATCCATTAGCACTTTCGGCAATGACAACCTTGAGTAACCTATTATAATATAATAATACATGTTAACTAAAAACAGAGGTTTTAGAATACTCATTAGGACTGGTTCCAGCAGGTATGAGGCCTGGAATTGCTTTATTTGTAGGGCTTTGAAGTACCTTCTTAGCTTAGAATATCTTTCTTAATTGAGGATGGGAGTACTTTATTAGCGAAGCTTGGAAATTGCTTTCATAGCGGTGCCTGGCTATACCGTTTTAGTTAGATCTTTTAGTATCTTCTTAGCGTGAACATTGTCTTATCTGTGAGTTTGTGAGTTTTTAGAATTGGGAGTCTTTACCCGATCAAAATAAGTAATATATTTCCTCAACATATTATTCAAATGAAAAAGGCTTGGTCACCTGGTACTTAAGAACTAACAGAACACATAAGCAAATCTATAAATTGGTAGGTAGTCTTTTTCAGAGTATTCGTTTACGTAATTACAAAAATAGTCTCAAAATGACGTCGCTTACATATCCTTCCTTAGAAATAATTTATCCAAGTGAGGCTTATTTAGTCTTACATATTAACCAATGACCTAAACTCCGCCAAGTCACTGGTTTTCCTGGCTAACTCAGGCAACCCATTCCATGCTCAATAGCGCTAGTGTCAAGACTCATTTCTTCTCTAATATACGTATGTGTATTACTAAATGTACCCAAATCCTGGGCAATACCACAACGACACATACAACGATAGAACAAATATTCAGAATGCCAACTCACAGACATATAACATGTTTATTACATTATCTGTACTATAATACAGAATCAGTTCAGACATTTGAAATATGCAGTATCAATTAAAAATATATCAGCTTAATATTCCATAGACTGAATAGTGACAACACAGAGAAATAATTAGAGTCTACACTTCGACTATATCTATATCCTAAAGTCCAACTGTCCTGGACTAGGAACAAAACCACACTGCCTTATTATGAGTTACATTATTTTCAACAAAAACATCTCACCAAATCAAAACAACCCAAAACAATAACAGTTTTGAAGTCAACAACCTGAATTGCCCCCCTTCTCCTCTACAGTAAACAGGAGACCCAGGCTGAACTCAGTCCTGACATTTCTCCCCCCTCTAATTTTTGTCTGTTTCTGGGTTCATTTAAAACAGACAAACTTCCAATAAAGACATTTCCAAAACGTACATATATCAACATGCAAACAAAAGTAATCTTGGTACTAAAACATAGCCTACAGTTTGTAAACAAAAATACACACAAAAACACGATGTATCCCCATGAAATGTCACACTACTCTACACAACCTGCTAGGCAATAATAAGTATAGGTATATATATATATCAGCATGTAAACAAAAACAAATAGTCAGTGAACAAGCATATTTAAATGTTATATACAACATACTAAGCAATTATCATTATACTTATATATATATATCAACATGTAAACAAAAATTAGTGTGCAAACATATATTCTACCTTTTGTAAAAGGCGTTTAATTACATATCCCCAATCCTAGCAAACAAATAACTTTGAAATGAATAAATATTAAATTTCAGTTATCTGTAATCAATGTTATGTTGGTCTATTCTGTTAGTCTAGATAGAAAGTCAGCAATTACATTTAGTTTGCCCTTTAGATGTTCTACATCAAAGTTAAATGATTGTAATAGTAGAGCCCAACGACAAATTCTATTATTCCCATATGTTGCGCTCTTCAAAAAGGCCAGTGGTCTATGGTCACACTGAATTGTGAATTTAGCGCCATATAAATATCTGGACAAGCGTTGCACCCCCCAAACAATGGCAAGGCTTTCTCTCTCAATCACTGAATACCGTTGTTCTCTGGGCAACAGTTTTCTGCTTAAGAACTTTACAGGATGGAATATTCCTTCTACTTCCTGCAAAAGACAACATGATATGGCTATGTCCGACGCGTCTGTTTGCACAATAAATGGTCTATTAACGTCTGGTAATTTCAGTATAGGATCCCGTGTCATGCACATTTGAATTTTTCTTAATGCCCGGTCACATTCTGGAGTCCAATTGACCCTCGTCGGTGTCCCTTTTTTTAACAATCCAGTAATTGGAAATACTATTTCCGCGAACGCTGGAATAAATCTGCTATAAAAATTAGCAATACCTAGCAAACATCGAACCTCTTTTTTCGTTTTTGGTGCTTTTATATTCAATACCTTGTCTCTGTTATTGGGTTCTGGGTATATGTTTCCTTCACCTACAATATTACCCAAGAAAGTTATTTTATGATACGCGATTTCGAGTTTGCTTGGCTTGATAGTAAACCCATATTCTTTTAGCCTGGACAACACTTTCTCTAGTGCTATTAAGTGTGATGACCAATCATGCCCGAATACACAAATGTCATCAAAATAAAACACAACATTTTCCAGTCCTTTAAGAATGGTCCTAACAGTGCGATTAAAAAAACTAGGAGAATTAAGCAGACCAAACGGTAGATATTTAAATTGAAAGTGACCACTTGGTACCCTGAATGCAGTGTACTTCCTACTATTCTCTTCTATTGGTATTTGCCAGAAGCCTTTTGTTAGATCTATCTTTGTAAAAAATTTGGCACTATTAAGTGGTAAGAAAAGATCTTCTTGGTCTGGAATAGCCTCCGCGTCAAATTTGGTAACCGCGTTTAACTTCCGAAAATCTATGCAAGTACGTACTGTTGAATCTTTTTTCTTAACCAAAACAACAGGAAATGCATAGGGCGATTGAGACTCTTCAATAATGTCCATTTGAATCATGTTCTCTATCTCCTGGTCTAAGACATCTCTCATATGAATAGGAACTGCGTATGGCCTCAGTGTAATAGGCTTTTCTGTTGTGAGCTCAATGTTGAATGCTTTAACCTTCGCTTTACCCGGTATATCAGTAATTATATCTTTATACTTCTCAACTAGCGTCTGAATCTGTTCTCTTTGGGATTCGGTTAATTCAGTATTGATATTAATATGTTCCCTGGAATTAGTACTCTCAAGAGTAGGTAACTCAGTAACTTCATCCTCTTGGTTATCATCTTCCTGGTCGGTTACAAGGGACGCTATGCACGCATGTAATAATTCTTCCCCTTGACCCCCATACAAGACATGTGACGCAGTTCCCGAGAGTTGTAGATCACTATTTTCCTTAACCGTACATTCCGTGTTGTTTTTTTCATGATATTTTACAAGTCTGTTAACATGAAGAATTTTTACTCGATTGCCTTTCTTTATTTTTACATTAAACTTGTTAATTCTTTTTTCTACTTTATAGGGCCCCTCCCAGTGCAAGGCTAACTTATTCTGTCTCTGTGGTTTCAGTAATAGCACAGAATCACCTGTTTGAATATCTTTTTCTTTGCTATTTCTATCATAATACCTTTTATAACTTTCCTTACATTTTGAGCTATTTTTCTGAGCTATTTGACAAGCCACAGCCAGCCTACTTTTTAGGTCTAATAAATAGTCAAACACATTCTTTATTTCTGGTTCTACCTGTTGATTAGTAAAAAGATCTTTTAGAATTGACATAGGCCCCCTGACTTTCCTTCCATACAACATTTCATAAGGGGAAACGTTAGTAGACTCATTTGGTACCTCTCTGTACGCAAACAGAAGTGCATTTATAACTCTATCCCAGTTCTTAGGTTCTGCTTCGGCCGTCTTTCTCTTCAAAGTCCCGTTAAAGCGTTCTACGCCCCCATTTGACATGGCGTGGAATGGTGTTGATTTAACAATCTTTATTTTAAAAAACTGACATATTTCTTTGTATAATTCGGATCTGAACTGAGATCCATTATCAGAGAGTATCTGTTCCGGGAATCCTATTCTAGTAAAAATAGCACTTAGAGCTTCTATTACTACTGGTGTTGTTGTATTAGGTAGTGGTACAGCTTCCGGCCATCTTGTTGCCAAATCAACTAACGTTAAAATGAATCTATTCTTCCGATCTGTCATTTGGAGTGGTCCTATGATATCAATAGCAACTTTAGCAAATGGAGTGGAAATAATATTCATGCGCCCTAGTTCTACCTTTCCAGCTTTTCCTCGGTGTCTACCTCTTTGACAAAGGTCACAACATTTAATGTATGTTTTTATATCTTTATCTACCCCAGGCCAAAAGAAATGCGAATATATCCGATACCTGGTTCTATTTATAGACATATGTCCAGCTAAAGGTGTAGAATGTGCTATTTCTAATATTAGTTCACGTCTATTCGTAGGGATTACAAGTTGTCGTTCTGTTACCCCAGGGCTATCTTTTCTCTCAAATTCTTTGTAAAGTAGACCTTCTTCCACAATAAATGATACCAATCCCTTTTTCTTATCTTCGACCGTTCCTGCTTTCGCTTTTTCCCATAATCTAACTAAAGAACTATCATTTCTTTGATCCTCTCTAAAATCACTGTCCAATTCCATCCACTTACTTAAACCAATCCTGTCCTTATCTTCCGATTTGACCCTAGTGTCTTCTGCTTTCGCCATTGCCCTAGTAACAGCATTCCCATATAAAAATGCTTTAGCCTGATCAACATTTCCAATAATAATATCTGCTATTGGGTCCTTAAACATGGCCGCTACAAAGACTCCTTTTAAAAATGGAGTATCAATGTCTATCCACGCAAGTGGATACTGAAAAGTTTGTCCATCTATTAATTTTAAAGTGAAAAACCCATCTATCTTCTGACTTTCTCCTATCAAACTTTCTCGGACCCCAATTATGCTCGCCCCTGTATCTCGTAGAACCGATACCCTTCGATCTCCTAAAAATCCCTCAACTATTTTCAATCCACCAACTGATTTATCTTTATAATCTAAAAAATTATATGTATCAGTGTGACATGCAAACAATCCCACTTGTTGCCCCCTTTCTGGTAATACTCTTAGTCATTGCTGTGTTGGACCTCTATTCTCATTTATCTTTACCCGACACCATCGAGCAATGTGTCCGCCCTTTCCACATCTATAGCATATCACTTGTGTACCCTCTGTGTTTATATTATTCGGGCGACGACTGTTAGATTGACCAGTGGCACCAAATGCTACATATGGGATATCGTTACTAGTTACTTTGTTACTTCCCTTTACAATATGTGTAGAGCCTTTCGTGGCATCTCTAAATTGATCAATACAGTCTAAGACCTCTTGGGCTGAAGTAGGCTTTCGTAGCAAAATATCTTTCAGGGCCTCAGAAGATAGCACACTGTAAAGTCTGTCTCTCATTATCAGGTCAATTATACCGTCTACTGTCATTGGGGTTTGTGATGTTTTAAGCCAGTTGTCAAATGTCCTTTTCAAATGGACATAAAAATCTTTCATATCGTCCGTCATTGGGGAAAGTTCATGCCACAGTGTCCGACAGGCTTCTTCCGTTAGTTGGGCTTGTTTTAGGAGCTCCCCCTTAACAAGATCATAGTCAGTGTTATGTATCAGTTTTGTTTGTATCATAAACAATTTTAATTTTTCATTTAATTTGTGAGTGAGGACAAGTGGCCATCTTGTCTTGGGAATGTCGTTAGCAGTAGCAGTTGTTTCGAACAGTTCTAAGTAGAATAACAAGTCCTCTTTGTCTGTCATGCATTTTAGGTTTTTGTCTAACTGTTTACTCTGTTTGGGGTTGTCGTTAACTGTTATGTCTTTCTTATCCATTTCATGTTGTCTTGCTAGTTGTTTGTCCTCCATCTCTCTTATATGTCTTCTCTCCTCCGCTTCCCTTGTCAGTCTATCTAAGTCAATTTTCTGTTGGGCATCTATAAATTTCTTTAACGTTTTGCCCTTAAACCCCAACATTTGAGCCTGGGCTACTATCTCCTCAAATGGACGAGGTATAAACTCTGACATTTTCCTAGAGCAGTGTTGTTTTATTACAATATTAGCTCACAAAATGATATACATACAAAAACAATGAAAGCAAAATTAAAATAATACTAATACCTCTGCTCCTACTAATGTTGTTCAACTGGTACTCCAACAGGTTAAAGACAATAGTCCAAGGTTATCCAATAAGGTGATTTCTCTTAGTCTATTTCAGGTAGATAATCCAACAGGTAATCCCAACATGGCTTTATACCTACGCGTGGTACCGGTGCTTGGAATGTACCACAAAAGTTAAATTCATATACGTATTTGATCCAGCAGCAGCTTCTTCAGTATAATCCAAAGGAATGTACCACAAAAGTTAAACTCATATAAGTATTAGATCCAGCAGCAGCTTCTTCAGTATAATCCAAATAGAATGTACCACAAAAGTTAAATTCATATAAGTATTAGATCCAGCAGCAGCTTCTTCAGTATAATCCAAAAGGAATGTACCACAAAAGTTAAATTCATATAAGTATTAGATCCAGCAGCAGCTTCTTCAGTATAATCCAAGGAATGAGCGTATTGGTAATCCAATTATGAGGGACGAACTTGCCCTTGCATATACCTTTATGTTTAGACGTACTAAGGGGTGCTACTATTACTTGCTAATAGTGAACACAGTAGGCCTGTTAAATCATTATTATTAGATAGTAACAGCCTAAAATACAGACGACGAGTTTCCGCTCCTTATGGGTGTGTGGGTGCAGCAGATACTTTAGGTTACAGTACTCAAGATATATACTGTCTGGATACAGCAGATACTTCAGGTTATAGTACTCAGAGATATACGCTATCTGGATGCAGCAGATGCTTCACTGGAGATTGATGCATCCATCGCATGTAGTTGTTTTGGACGAGCCCCCAAAATGTCAAGACTCATTTCTTCTCTAATATACGTATGTGTATTACTAAATGTACCCAAATCCTGGGCAATACCACAACGACACATACAATGATAGAACAAATATTCAGAATGCCAACTCACAGACATATAACATGTTTATTACATCATCTGTACTATAATACAGAATCAGTTCAGACATTTGAAATATGCAGTATCAATTAAAAATATATCAGCTTAATATTCCATAGACTGAATAGTGACAACACAGAGAAATAATTAGAGTCTACACTTCGACTATATCTATATCCTAAAGTCCAACTGTCCTGGACTAGGAACAAAACCACACTGCCTTATTATGAGTTACATTATTTTCAACAAAAACATCTCACCAAATCAAAACAACCCAAAACAATAACAGTTTTGAAGTCAACAACCTGAATTGCCCCCCTTCTCCTCTACAGTAAACAGGAGACCCAGGCTGACCAGAACTCAGTCCTGACAGCTAGTGAAGAAGGTGCTTTTGTTCAAATTTGTCCTAGCATATGGAACTAGGAATGTGTCTTTATCTTTGTGTCTCTCTGAGTATTTTATTAAATTTTGTTTTTGTATTTTAAGATTATGGTTCAGTGCTTTATGTATAATTGCTACTTAATGTTTAAGTCTTCTTATGTCCTTATTTCATTTATAGAAATTTCTTCTAATAAACCCTAAAGCTTTGATTTTTTTGATAGTTTCATCAATAAAACCTAGGTATTTTGCGTTTTTAGCCTGTGTTACTGGTTTACCATGAATAAGATAGAAAAAATTACTTCGTTTTAGTTTTTTGTTACTCTTAATAACTGACATTTTTCTGGGTGGAAAGACATGCTCCAATTTGATTCCCATTTCTGTAATTCATATAATTCTCTTTGTAAAATTTCTGTATCTTTTGTTGTTTTTTATTGTTCTATATATTATGCAATCGTCTGCAAATAATCTGACTTTTGTTCCTGAACTAATGCAATTTGGTAAATCATTTATGTAAATTAAAAACAGTAGTGTACCTAAGACTATTCCTTGAGGTACACCTTAGTTTACTGTTATCGGTGTTGATTTAGAGCCATTTATTATTATAGATTGTTCTCTCCCTATCAGATGATCTTTAATCCAATGATGCAATGGACCATCAATGCCAAAATAATTTAAGTTTTTAAGCAAACTATGGTGGTGAACTTTGTCAAAAGCCTTGGAAAAATCTAGTAAGATAGCATCTATTTGCTAACTATGATCTAAACCTTTTGAAAAAAATCATCAATTAGTCCTATTAGTTGTGTTTCACATGATCTATATTTCCTAAAGCCATGTTGGTATGGGGTGAGGACTTTATGTTTGTCTAAGTCGTTTATAATGTTGCTACATATTATGTGTTCTAAGATTTTACATCTGATGCTGGTAAGTAATACTGGTCTGTAGTTTCCTGGTCAGATTTTTCTCCTTTTTTAAATAGGGGGGTGACATTAGCTTCTTTCCAGTCCTTTGGTACTCTGCAGTAGCTAAGTGAAGCCTGAAAAAGTATTTTGAACACTGTCTTGAAAAGTAGATATGTTTTATTGTATTTTTACACATAGTTAAAATTAGATTTGATGTTAAAATGGGTCAGGTTGATACTTTCAAGTGCTCAAAGTTTCAAGCATTTCAAGCATATACTCTTAAAATTTAGTGAGGAGTATGATATTTTAAAAGTGTTATAATCTTAAAATTTAGTGAGGAGTATAATGTTTTAAAAGTGTTATAATCTTTAAATTTAGTGAGGAGTATGATGTTTTAAAAGTTTTATAATCTTAAAATTTAGTGAGGAGTATGATGTCTTAAAAGTGTTATAATCTTAAAATTTAGTGAGGAGTATGATGTTTTAAAAGTGTTGTAATCTTAAAATTTAGTGAGGAGTATGATGTTTTAAAAGTGTTATAATCTTAAAATTTAGTGAGGAGTATGATATTTTCAAAGTGTTATAATCTTAAAATTTAGTGAGGAGTATGATATTTTCAAAGTGTTATAATCTTAAAATTTAGTGAGGAGTATGATGTTTTAAAAGTGTTATAATCTTAAAATTTAGTGAGGAGTATGATGTTTTAAAAGTGTTATAATCTTAAAATTTAGTGAGGAGTATGATATTTTAAAAGTGTTATAATCTTAAAATTTAGTGAGGAGTATGATATTTTAAAAGTGTTATAATCTTAAAATTTAGTGAGGAGTATGATATTTTAAAATATTATAGTCTTAAAATTTAGTGAGGAGTATGATATTTTAAAAGTGTTATAATCTTAAAATTTAGTGAGGAGTATGATATTTTAAAAGTGTTATAATCTTAAAATTTAGTGAGGAGTATGATATTTTAAAATATTATAGTCTTAAAATTTAGTGAGGAGTATGATATTTTAAAAGTGTTATAATCTTAAAATTTAGTGAGGAGTATGATATTTTAAAATATTATAGTCTTAAAATTTAGTGAGGAGTATGATGTTTTAAAAGTGTTATAATCTTAAAATTTAGTGAGGAGTATGATATTTTAAAAGTGTTATAATCTTAAAATTTAGTGAGGAGTATGATATTTTAAAAGTGTTATAATCTTAAAATTTAGTGAGGAGTATGATATTTTAAAATATTATAGTCTTAAAATTTAGTGAGGAGTATGATATTTTAAAAGTGTTATAATCTTAAAATTTAGTGAGGAGTATGATATTTTAAAAGTGTTATAATCTTAAAATTTAGTGAGGAGTATGATATTTTAAAATATTATAGTCTTAAAATTTAGTGAGGAGTATGATATTTTAAAAGTGTTATAATCTTAAAATTTAGTGAGGAGTATGATATTTTAAAAGTGTTATAATCTTTAAATTTAGTTTTGTTTGGTATTATTTGCTTTTTACACCATGTCAAGACATACAGGCAGGTGTTAGTCATTTTCCTATGCTCCATATCATTGTAGTACTTGTAGTATCAAACTCATTGCAACATACATGCTCCTACTGCCTCGAATGTGATATCAAACCGTCCCAAAGCTTCGTAGTTTTAATTCTATTTGACTTGTAATCTTTCTACAATGATAAAAATAGCGCATTGTAGACGCCAGGAAAAAGAGTTTTTGAAGCTCAAAATTGCAGAAAATCCCAGGGATATGCCCCGGATAACTCTGTGAAGGGGTCTCCTCTTATCTAACCAACAGTGTGGCGAACGTACAATTTTTGGATGTAAAAACTTGAGAAACTCTTATATTTAGGCCCCTCGCGCGTCGTTCGGCGAACAGCGGTTCGCAACCTTTTAAGCTCGGCGACCCTTTTTACAATCCCCCACTCTGCTGCGACCCCCACCCTCCATACACAAATACAGAATTGTAGGGTAGACAATAACAATCCATATTTTTGATGGTCTTAGGCGACCCCTGGCAAATGGTCAATCGACCCCCAAAGGGGTCGCGACCCACGGGTTGAGAACCCCTGGTGTACACTGTTCTCATTCAGGCCGGTGAGAGAGAGAGCCCTTGTTCACTTCTGCTGGCCTAAAGTTCCAAGAGCCGAAGCCTCAACTCTACCTGACAGTCTCAAGAAGAAGAAGAATACATTTAATTGAATTCCCGAATAATTCTATATCGTCTGAAATATCGAGGTCCGTCAGTTCATTTTGTTCATGCAATGGGAAAACGAATGCAGCCTGATTAAGTTTTTTCTAATGACGTAGATGGCTATCAGATACAGAAATAGGGATAAGATTCACCATAGTCTCGAACCCGTTTCGATGTTGAAGAGATTCGTTATTCCAATGTGTCTTCTTGCTCAATAGCTTGATTTGCTGTAGAGATTTCGCAAAATTTTGACAAATTGTTGCGTCGTCATGTCCTATTGAACCAAAGAACAAACCAACGGGAATATTTTTTTTTGGGGGGGAGACACCATAAGCTGTTTACAAAGTAAGAGAGAGAGAGAGAGAGAGACAGTGAGACAGACAGAGAGAGAAAGAGACAGAGAGAGAAAGACAGAAAGAGAGACTGAGAGAGAGACAGAGAGAGACAGAGAGAGAAAGACAGAAAGAGAGACTGAGAGAGAGACAGAGAGAGACAGAGACAAAGAGACGGAGAGACAGAGAGAGAGACAGAGAGAGAGACAGAGAGAGAGACCGGGAAAAGGGGATATGAATAGAACAAGAGGGAACGTATTGAGTAACTGTTTTAGTGTGTTATTGTTATTATTTCATGTACTAAGATAAACTAAAAATTGCAATTTTGTCTTGATATATATATCTATATAGTGGACAGTGAAAGTACATGGGTCTCAGCTCAGGAAGAAAAACGTACAATCCGAAAAACGGCCAGCTCCTCTACCACCGAAGCAAATGCCACCTTAACCTGCGCTATCTGTGGACGGGAGTGTCTCTCCAAAAATAGGGCTCCACAGCCACATGAGGAAGTGTGCTCTGAGATGAACCATAGTCGTTCTACGACTGAAGGAGGCCAATGAATATATATATATATATATATATATTTTTTTTTTTTTTTCATCATCGCCAGTGCCTTTATTGCTGTCACTGGGGTGCTGTTACGATTCGCATAATAAAGTTTCTCCTCTCTTCTCAATCAGCAGCTATCATAAGCTGAAATCGAGAGAAAGGCCGATTCATTGTTTACGGTATATCATCTAGCTTTTCTTTATAATTTTATTACTTTTGTACCTTTATTAAGGATGACTTTGACAGTGAGTCGTGTCGTAACAAAATGATCGAACCAGAGCAATGTTCGTTTCCTTACAGTACTGAGGAGTTTCTCACTGAATCTAGAACAAAGAAATGCTCTTGTCCTTTAGTAAATTGATCACAGGTGCCAGTAGCTTTATGTACCTCGGTGATACCGTCACAGTAGAAGAAACCAAACATGAAATACAAGATCTACAGGAGCACTTGCTGAACTCAAAACAATACAGAAAGACTAGGCCTCGATACTAGAATCAGACTAATGACACTGGTCATGGCTACATTCTTCTATGCGTGTTGTCAGGGGCAGGTAAGAGGAGAGTGGATGCGCTATTTCTTTGTTAATATTTTGTAATTAAAGAGTTATATCCCTTTGTTTATATTCCCACGTATGAATGTGAACAGTATACAAGTGATGGTTTTGAATGTGTTTCCTTGTATGCTAGAGAGAGCGTGTTAGTCAGTTGTTTCCTGGACTGATGTTTTTATTAGTTTTTATATTAGAAGAGGACGGATCTTTGTTTGCTATTACTAAGTGTTTTCTATATAAATAAAAAACGGATGATTTCTTGAGAGATAATGTTGTTCTGGATTCTTTTAAAAATATATACGTTATCTATAAGTGTTTACTATAGATCTGCAATAATGAGCCAAAAAAAAAAACCTGACACTTGTGAATCTTGGACTATGATTGCAGAAACAGAGAGAAGGATCTTAGCGATGGAAAAGGGATGCTCCAGTAAGATCATAGGTATCACATACAAAGTAAGATCATAGGTATCACATACAAAGTAAGATCATAGGTATCACATACAAAGTAAGATCATAGGTATCACATACAAAGTAAGATCATAGGTATCACATACAAAGTAAGATCATAGGTATCACATACAAAGTAAGATCATAGGTATCACATACAAAGTAAGATCATAGGTATCACATACAAAGTAAGATCATAGGTATCACATACAAAGTAAGATCATAGGTATCACATACAAAGTAAGATCATAGGTATCACATACAAAGTAAGATCATAGGTATCACATACAAAGTAAGATCATAGGTATCACATACAAAGGCCGCATCAAAAACGAAAAGATTAAGTCAGGATTAGTTCAGCGACTGGATCCCACTATGACCTGCTAACTACTGGCAAAAAAACGCAATGGATGGATTTTCTCGTATGAGATTTATATCATGTGCAAACATAAGATTGGAACTCAATCTCTCGTTTACGGCGAAGCTAGGAGTAAATCCTTTTAGAGTTTCTAGCATGTAGGGCCGCCGCGAGGGTTGTGGCCGCCTGCGTGAGAAATTAAAAATGGCGCCCCCCCCTTTTTTTCTTTTTTTTTTCTCTAAAGAATAATTCCATGAAGTCTGAGCTGGACACTGCTTCAAAAGTGGCCTTTGATTTAAATTCATTTTTGTAGATCATTCCATTTTTCCTTGCATATTGGCACCACTGTTGTATCCCTGAAGTAGGCCTACAACTATGAACCATGAGTAGGAAAATTTTTGAATATACGATATACGTGCCAGATATCTGTTTTATTGGTTCTTTGTGATAAACATTAAAAACTGATCTCATTCTGGCTACTCGCTTATGCTTCTGTATTTGCGACGATTATAACTACTAGCTGCGGCTAGTATATTACAATGAACAGAGGAAATAATCAGGATCTATTTACAATTTCTCGATAACTTTGCTCAATAGTGTTACATGGTCTGGACGTGGGTATGTTGATGTGTTTGTTCTTGTAAGTTACAGTACACTCATAATGTTAAAAAGCTTGAAATACACAAAGCCATTGTAACTTTTTCAACGTTTCGTAAACTTTCATAATAATTATCACGATTGTATTTTGGAGAGTTGTGCACTGTATCCACAATCATCTGACATACGCGGATTCAGTTTTGCCTACAAATTTATCCAACAAATGCAGCAACTCAGCGCTGAATATTTTTCATGAGTTTGATACAAAGTAAATAATCCAAAGTACAAGTCACTTAAACAATGACTTGAAATAAAACATAGTAAGGCAGTGTTTCTCACATTTCCTGGTGGCGACTTCCTAGATAACATTTTCGTTCGAGACCCTATTAGAAGCTGGAGCCCAGAGGAGTGATGTAGGTTCCCACAGTGAGGTCCGAGACTTTTTTTTCTTTTTATTTAATGTAATAGAAGAAAGAAAAGAAAATTAGTCACACATTTTAGAGAGTTTTTTGTTTTCTTTTTCATTTCGCCTTCTTGAATTGAACACTGTGTATGGAAATGATACAAACCAGAATAACTTCATGAAATTTAAAACGTTGTTGTTTTTTCGGGTAACGGTACAGCCTGGCATAGGGATGAGTGCTGTAACAAGTTCCTCCTAAAGGAAGGTAGAATTGAAGATACGGCATCGGTCTGAACATTTTTTTCCGCCCCCCCCCTCTCCTCCGTTGTTGGTCGGTTGTTGGCTTGTAGTTCAAGACAGCTAGAACAACTGAACCGATGAAGGCGTTTTATGTTTGTTAATAACTAAACTTTAAATAACTTGAACAAATTCTTGGTGAACAAAAACTCAATTATAAGTTTTATTATTTACGATTTAACTAGATGTGAAATGTAGATCTAATAGTAATGAAATAAACTGATATTTAAACAAAATCTAGCTCACAACAAAAATAAAGCCTTTACTCTTTCATGTCTTAAGATCGTCTCACATTTTCACTAGGCACGCTAATTTTATCATCGTCACTGCATAACCCCCAATCAATCGCTTAACCTATTCTTACCTCGGCCTAGGAAACACACACACTCCATAACACCCCTTTTTATTAGGATGTTGAGCCCTCCTCCACAGTCCAAATGAGAAAAATTAGTGCCCTGCTTTTCCCCCCATGAAAATGATTTTAAAATTGACTTTTTAATTACCGGTAATATATCTACTTACAGTGCGGGCCATTCGACTCAAACAAATATTACAAACAACCCATGAAAATTGAAGGCCACAAATGAGTAGGTTCCTATGGAAAAACCCGTGGGAATCCTTCGTATACTGCTCTATTTTTTTGTTCTAGTTTCCGAAATAATTTGTCATGTACGAATATCATTTATATTTTCAAAGGATAATGGAATAATTAGAATTTATATAAAATATTTCAGTAATTTTTTTTATTTAACTTTTTTTAAAAAAGTAACCTTGGAGTAATGATTTGGCCGCCCCTTAAAGTCGCCGCCTGCGTGCAATGCACACATTGCACAATAGGTAGCGGCGGCCCTGCTAGCATAATATGTTTTTGGAAAAATATTGTTGTAACTGAACTGTGATGCTGGTCAGTGTAGCCCTATGGCACAGGCCCGTGTACTTAAAAAGGACTGATTTTAACATTGTCCGTGTAGGTCAACGGTGTTTTGGTTTTTGGTTATCTGACTATGAACTAGGTGTTGTTTATAAAAAGTTTGGGTCAAGTTGTCGGACTCAGAGAGAAACAAAAAGGTTAAGGAAATAACGCCATTCATTTTTACAAGTTGTGTATACCTGTTCTATTCAGACATTGACTTCTGCCCATTTGTAAAGGATTTGATTCTTTTCTCTTCATTATTTATTACACTCATTAAAGTGTCTCGTTATATCAGAGCTCAAGTTGTCTGGTTCTTGACTTAGCCCCTTTTTTGTCAAGGGTTTATAGAGAATCGTAACAATATGAAACAGTACAGAATGGTCTGTTAAAACACTCCTATTGATATCTATATTAGTCTATCTAAAATTGGGTTATACTTAGATAAATTTTATTGTTGGCAAGTCTACATCGTTGCTTCTTTAATTAGCCGAACATGTTTGAATAATAAATAGAAAGGAAACATGTTTTGTTCGAATAGACATCCGAACCAGTGGCGTCACTAGGGGGGTGCGGTCCGCACTGGTGACACCCACCCTAGTGACGCCACTGATACGAACTGCTGGGAAGATTCAGAATTGAAGGTTGTGCTATGTCCCGCATAGAAATCAAAACCGTTTGATAAACCTTGATAAAACCTGGTATGAATGTTCCTTGGATCAAGGCGGAGACCGTAGTACATGTTTAATGTCCCTCCCACAACCGGGGGTCCCCAAAAATAAAAAAAAATAGTTACATTAATCTCTATTAAAGAAATAAACGTTTTAACAAACCCCGTAAACCCGTTTTCACAGTATTCTATATTTGATATGAATGTATCTGCTTAACGGGTAAACCCATTTTCGCTATCTACTTTTATTTTTCGTAGAGAAAGAAAAAACATCTTGAAAGGAATATTAGCTAAGTACGACATAGATCTAAATCCAATCCATTAGATTAGTAATACATGAACTAAGGCCTTTATTACTGTATTGCTGTGATAAATGCCTTGATCTCAGTTTTTTTTTTTTTTTTTTACAGCGAATCTTTGATATTTTTTAGGCCTAAAAAGGTGCGTGCTAAATTAACGTATACCTTTAAAAATAGTTTTGTAACCCTGTCCTGCACCGGCGCATGTGGTGCGTACTAGCGCACTACTCAGCATTGGAGAAGGACACATAGTGGATAGAGTGAGACGGATTTTGACATTGGCCTGAAATGATTAGGAAAGAGTCTAAGCCGTCCTTCGAGCTACCAGAGAACTGAATTGTTGACCTTGAGCGACGCTGGTGTCGTTTTTGATAAACGTTTGGTAAGAAAGGACTGTTAACATGGGCGTAGGAATTTTTCGAGGGGGGGGGAGGGTTACGCCCATACTGGTAGGTCTAAAGACAAGACCACTTGTGTAGTGAAGGCAGAGTTCCCTGAGTTTTTTCCCCTTTGTTTATAAACAGACATAATCTGTTAAATCAAATCCTTGTCAATTTGCTCCATTAAAGTTGTAATACATAGTTTATATGGACTTGAAACATTGGTATAACAACAAGATTCCCACACAAAAATATAGTTTATTTAATTTATACTATCACAAATAAAAAGTCCAAAACATGTTCAATAGTGCATAAAACGTATTTTTGAAAATAATAAATTAAAACGAACAATCACACACACACCTCCATAAAGTATTTAAAAAAACAATTAAAATAATTAAAAGCGAGTATTCTACAATCACAATCGGATTTATACTTAAATTAGGGTAATGATGGAATGAGTGTTCACACTAAACTTGGCACTATAACACACAAGCAGAGCCGGCCTCAGTGGGTCTCGCACCTACAAAGGCCCACGCTAATTCTTGGTGAAAATTATTAAATTAAACCATTATAACTTTAAAGGTTCACGATGCCTCATTATTTTCCAAGAGCTCCTGGTGATCTCCTGAAATTATTAAAATCTATTGAATCTATTGAAAACTCCTGAAAAATAGACAAAACAGTTCTCTAAGGCATATACCGCCAAATACCTCCAAAACCCCGGTAGAAAATTTAGCTTATCTGTCCACTATTGAAAGATACGCTCCTTTCCTAAACTACCTCGTTGCAGTCAGAATATCCCGTAACTGTGGCATCTGCTGAATGCCTTTAGCGCCTCAAACTGATTAAGAATTACTTGAGGTCAACAGTTCACGAAGATGGATTGAATAATTTGCTAATTTTTTTAAATTGAGCGTGATCTATGCAGGAAACTGAAATTTGATGATGTGCTCTATGACTCTCTACACGCAAGGCTCGTAAAGTACATTAGATCGTGATTTTATACTTAGTAAAGAATAAATACAATTTAAAGACAAATTGATTTCCTAATACAAAAATCTTAATTTTGCCGCATTATCCTTTTCCCTGCCCAGTCAGGGCCCCGCGTAATCCAAATGTTAGGGCCGGCCCTGCACACAAGGGCATATAACTCATAAAAGAAAATGTACATTACAGGATTACATGTTTCCACACTATATTTTATGTTCCTACCCCTCCCATATTTCAATGCACATTTACGTATTCAGTACGGCTGGTCTCCCTTTAAATAACTGTTCATATAAAATATGTGTATACCTAAGTCGGGTCAAGGTTTAGACTGTCTGCATGTATAATGTTAAGGAGCCTGAAATTTATAAGGGAAAGCTTATCCATGAATCCTAGTATCCGGTAGGAATCTGCTCTTTATATTATAAATACAGGGTATCTCATTTTTAAAAATGTATTTAGGACTACACAAAAATAATTTAAAAAAAAAAAAAAAAGACAAGTAATAGTTAATTAGGCATCGGGCTAGTAATACAATAGCTATGCCAAAAGTACGGCCCGCGGGCTAGATCCGGCCCGCGACGTGGTTCCATCCGGCACTCCGAAACGTCGGCAAAAAGAGTAGAAAATTCCCCCTTCTTTTTTCAAAAAAAAAAATAAAAAAATTCTGAGAAATTATCTTCCCTACGTTAGGGCCCTCTGATGGATTAGCACCACGACCTTAAACATTTATACGTTTATGAAATGGACAAGTTGAAGTGGAATGTAGAATCTACCAGCAAAAGTAAAGTATATTTTCAATAAGGTCTCCTATAGTATGCCCAGATATTGGAGGATCGAGGGGAATATTTACCAAAAAGAGACAAGAAAATGAGCCGTTGGGTAGCTAGCTATATATTTGCTCACATTCTAAGCAGAGAAATACAGCAAGTTTTCGATGCACAATATATAAAAAAAAAATATATCTTTCAGATATGTCATTAATTAATGTTAGTACAGTAAGTAGTAGGCCTAAGTATTTGACCCACAATTTTCTATCAAAATTGTTTTATGTCAATCTCTTTTTTTGTTTTTGTACCATATGGCCAGCGTCATGAGTGTCGGAAATTAAATTTGGCCCGCAGTTTGAATTAGGTTGGGCATCACTGTTATATGACCAAAAAAAACAACGAAGCTTATAAAAGGGAAACAAACGCGAATTCACTGCCAAATCTCTTTATATTGATAATTAATCTCCCTTTCTCTATTAAAAAAATATTAATTATTTACCACTAACTGATTAAACAATTTTTTTTATTGATTGATTGACCATACCAAACAATTAACCGAAATTTCAAATTGATCCGGGAATGCGAAGTGAGAAAATAAGAGTGTACAAAACATAATTAAAGTAATAACTCCACATATACAGCCACATCTCTAAATCAGAAGCATTTATTTCACTTGTTTTCTGTGACCAAGCAAATAATTTATGACCTTAATTAATCAACTAATCGGTTAATTATTTTTTCATTAGATACATCAAATAATTAAGTAAGGTTTCAACTTGATCCGAGAATGGTTTCCGGGTGAAATAACGTGTAAACACACTTTTTACCAGACAGACACGGACAGAGTGAGTTAATATAAGCTTTCTAAAAAATAAGTAGCTTCCCTTGAAACTAAATTTAAGACTTGTCAATTCCAAAATTTTTGAAGAGTAGGAAACAAATTTATTCCCAGCGATGTGCTCGAAAAACAAGGAATTAGTTTTGTTGATTTAGTGTGTAAAATTAAAAAAAATAAAAAAATCCCCCCCCCCCCCCACCTCTTCAGAGCTTTCGATCTATAGGGCAGATGATGTTAAGGTCATCTGTTTCTTTTGACGACGGTTAACGAGGAGGGTGTCATGTGGCCAGCACAACAAACAACCGCCTTTACTTTTTCTCAACTAATGTCAAGTACCCATTAGATTTGGACGGGGTCGCACCCCCAAAAAAAATCACAAAAATTCAAAATCCCAATCTTCACAAAGATTCGAACCTTGGACCCCCAGAAGCCAAGCGCTTAACCGCTCAGCCACCGCGCCCCCAACTTAATGTGTATAAAGTATTTCATTAAAAGCGTGTAGTTTTTTTTTTTAGGTTTTTGGCTGGTCTATCTTTACGAGTCCAACTATACTGAAGTGTTATTTAATATAGTAAAGCCGAAGCTGTGCCTCAGTATATCGGGGGCATATATTTTGCATACATCTTGGAAAGTTTGTGGCTCCGTTAATTTTATTGGGTGGAAAAAATGTGGGACGGTTGGATATATTCTGAAAGGATTAGGGCGCTCTCCTCCCCAAAGACTTTTCCCATGAATCAGAACTAAATCTTTTCTCGTTTCAAGACCTCGAATAACGGTAGGCACAGCGATTTCTAAAAACACGCGATGTTTGTAGAACTTTTTGAAATACCAACTTGTTTGAAGGCGTTTAACAGCAGGGATGTAATAGATGTCACTAAAGCAGCCTTCAAGTAACTCAGTGCTCCCAGTAAAGTTCCACAAGCTGTCCAGAAACAAAGATGTATTGTTGATATAAATTGGTACACTTGGAATACGCCTTAAGTCTTCCACAGTTTTATAAAAGGCTTCTTTACCCGTATTCGATGGCCACCATGTCCACCAGTGTTTCGACTGGGTTATATTGATAACAATGTACCCACCTTCAAAAGTTTCCCAGAAATGATCCCTTGTTGCGTTGAAAAACTCCCAATGTTTAAATAAGACGTCGTCACCCATGATCAGGAATCCCTTGACGTTAAAGTTCATCTCTATAGCTCTAACTGTACACATGTAGCCAACTGTCCCCCTGTCCAGAGGTTCATCTATAAAACTAAATTGTTTTCCCAAATGTTGAGTTTGGTCCACAAACTGAGCAGCGTTGTCGCCGCAGTAAATAATATTTGGAAAAACTTGGCCGTATAGAGCATCAAGGTATCGAACATTGGAGTAAAAACCTGGCTTGTTAAATACAATCACCAACAAAATATCAAAGAAATTGTTTAAATAGGGCATGACAGTTGGAGCAGTCACCATTTTTGTAATATTTGGGCATATTTTGGAGAGACTCTCGAAGGCTTTTTGAGAAACACTATCTTGTACGTCGCTAGCTGCCACTTGTGGAGATTTCTGTTCGACAGGGATGAAGGTAACATTAGTAAGAAGAGTTTCATGTTTAAAAATGTCGTAATGAAATATATTATAATCTTCTAGTTTTAAAGTTTCATTATCACTTAATGTTAAAACTTCTATGACTCGAGTAGGTTCAGGATATCCTAATTCCAACAAATCCTCCAGCCAACGACTTGTCAGTTCGATTTCTTCAGATTTCCAAAAATGTTTATCAGCCATGTCAGACGTTAGTTTGATAACACATTGGAAGAAGGTCATACGAGAAGGACATGTCCAGTTGGTCAAGAAATCAATCAAAAAGTCCGTCTGAAAGTACATGTTCTTCTCGTCCTCAGCGTCCTCCATGTAGGAGTGAGCACTTCTGTTTTGGTGAGCATTCGGAGGGAAGAAAGCCAGCCTGTCTCCTATTTCCCACATCAACCTCTGAGCCCAGTAGCCCCTCCATATGTCACACATTCTAAACGTGGTACCTGTTGGGATCAACAAGGCCCAGAAGGCTCGTTCATGAAACAAAGTGTTCTGGGAGTTGAATGGACTGAACACACCTTGGGGCACTAGAACTGGAGGGGCGTGGGAGTCAAAGGTCACGTTAAGTGGTGACATCACAGATTTCCTCGTCAATCTAAAAATAGCATCAACATCCGGGTCTCCGTTTACAGTTCCCTGTTGAATTGTTGGTGATGTCCAGCTGCTGGATAACCTTTTTGGAATATAATTATAATAAATATAAGTATAATAATTGTTATTTATTATCGTTTAGTATCTTTTTATTTTTATTTTGTTATTAAAAAAAAAACTAGACCCAAGATCACACAATGTGGAGACAGATGTTGACAAGGAAATTCTGGGCCAGAAGAAAGTTAATGGCTTTTCTATTATAGTCTCGCTTGACATTGCCTGTTAAAAGTGCATTTCGGGTCATAGGGTGAAAAGCACGAGAAACCTAGGACATAGAAATAGGAAGTAAGAAAGTCTAAATTGACTTTAATTCAGTAGTAATTTTAAGTCAGTTGAGTTCAGTAGTAAATTTAAGTCACTTAAAGTCAATTGAGAAAGTACACGTATTTGTAGTAGTTTTTCTGTACTGAATACATGTTATTGAAGTTATTCTGTTATCTGCTGTGGTCTGGACGTTATCTGTATTATCTAGAGGAATTAGCATATTTGATATATTTGATGCCTCTGTAAGGCGGATTCAATTATATTTCAAATTGGATCATATTAATATAATATCCAAGAAGTTGCAGAATATTGTTATTATTGAATAAACTTTTGTCTGCTAAAGTTGTATGCTAATCAATCTATACTATTTATGTTTCAGCATTCTTCAACATTATACACAATGACAACTAACGCGTCGTTCCCATTAGATATCAGAGGAATATCGAGGCAGACAAAAAGACTGGTTCCTCGACCATCAAAGCAAATGCCTTCTTTACTTGCGTTGTCTGTGGAAGGAAATGAAGCTCTACAAAATGAACCATAGTTGCACGCTTGAAGGAGGCCACAAAAATAATTAGCGAAATTGTAAAATATCTTATTTATATACTTTCAATGTTCTTTTAGTATAGGATACTTTATGTAGACTTTATGCATACAGATCTTCTAGAGTCTGGTTGTTTTGGAGTGTTTGTGTGTGTGTTTATTTGGCGATTGTGGGAAGAGGCTGGCGATTGATTGTGAATGATGCAACATAGGTGGCATTGTCGTCACTTGATCTTACCTAAGACAGACTCAGACTACTCCAAAACGTGAAAATGAAGGTTGTGTTATTTTAGCAAGTTAGATTTTGTTAAAGACTATTTTTACTAAATTCTAATACAGTTACTATATCTCATTTCAACTTAATTTTGTTGTTATTATAAATAAAATATTTCTTTACAAAAAGAAAGTATTCAAGTTATTTCAAGTCTAATTAGTTAAGAAATATTACGCCTACAATGGTTAATTGTCTACCAGCAGTTTGGTGCTAGAAGTCAATAAGTCATTGAAAAAGGATTACAATGGCAATTTGATCCCAAGATGACCTGCTGATCACTGTAAAAAAAAAACGCAAGCCAAAACATTATCGCCATATTAAAAGTTCGTCAAGACTCTCAAAGATCTTCTTTTAGGAAAAAAGAAGAAGAGGCAGACAGAGAAAGCGATGTAAATAAAACATCAAATGATAGATGGGCATGATTTTCCTTAATCATATCACACATCATATAACACACACACACAGACAGGGCCGCCGCAAGGGTTGTGGCCTGCCTGCGAAATTAAAAAAATGACACCCCCACCTTTTTTTAAAATTTTTACGACTGAGCTTGTACCAAATGCGCCCGATGATTCAAATCCATTTTTTTAGATCATTTTTGGAGACCCTATTTGTGAGTGCGTCAAATAAATTTTTTGTAAATTCTTTAAAAGCGAGACTTTGAGGATCTATAGTCTATAAAGGATTGCTAAGGTTGCTTTTCAAAATCATGTATTCTCTAATTGTTGTTTTCTTTTCAAGAGCAAATATTCTTTCTGCATTATGTTTGTGTCTTTCTTAGAATTATATGACCCTAATTATTTACTTCTTTTGTGCCTGTAATGTCTTTTTTTTTTATTTATTCTAAAAACAACCGACATTGACCATTAAATACGAAATAAAATTACTCGAAACACAAAAAGCCTTTGACGGTGAAACTTTTTCAACAATTCGTACGCTTTGATAATGATTATCACGATTGTATTTTGGAGAGATGTGCATTGTGTCTACAATCATCTGACATACCCGGATTCGGAGGTGCAGACAGATTTATCCAACCCACCACCAGGACAAATAGAAGTAACTCAGCGCTGAGTATTTCTCTTGGATTGATATAAAATAAATAATGCAAAGTATCTTCTTATCTTATATAATACAGACGTTACTTCAAAAAAGAAGATGATTACGTCCTACCCGTCATGCAATTAATCATGCATATTAACCAATGACTTAAATTCTGCCAAGTCACTGGTTTTCCTGGCTAGCTCAGGCAACCCAAGTACAAGAAACTTATACATTGACTTGAAATAAAACACATTAAGGCAGTGTTTATGAAACATCTCTGGATAGCGACTACCTACATTACCAAATTTTTGTTCGAGCCCCTTTAGAAACTGGGGATCTAAAGAAACAATCTAGACTCCCACAATGAGGTCGGTGAGTTTGTTTAAGAATGTAATGAAAAAAGAAAGAAACTTAGTCATAATTATAACACAATATTTAAGTTTCATTTTTTCATTTATAGTAATTTAACACTATGTTTAGAATCCAAATTAACAAGAAATTTCACTAAAACTAGTCCTTTGTTTTTTGTTTTTTGGTAAAAAGTGTTGCCTACATAATTTTTAAGAGTTGTAAAAATTTCTTTCTGTAAATAGAATTGAACATTCGACGGGTTTCCGCTCAAGTTCGCAGGGGGCCTGATTTCGGGGCCGGTCCCCGAGTTGAGCGTATTCTGGCGTTTTCTCTTCAGAAATACTTTCTCCTGGCGTTTACACATCTTTTTCTCATAATAAAAAAAAAAAAAGAATATAAAAAAAGGAAAATATTACTGAGCTTTCTTTTAGAACGCACTATTCATCCTAGAAAAAAAAAAGTCCAATTATAAACCGGCAGCCCAGGTCAATAGTATTATTCGCGGGACATTCTAGGTATATATAGAACACGAATGTCTGTAATGGGCGTGATCTTTTTTAAGATCATCCTCGTGTTAGTAAGACGTCTCTGTTGCGGACATTTATTTTTTCACACAAAAATCGTCCCTCTAATTAAAGAAATTCGACCAATCTCAGATAAGAAAATCCAGAAGAATCACACTAGCGGAGACGTTTTGAAATGTTTTCTTCCAAAAGTTTTAACCCATATTGTTGCGTGCGCTTCTAGCGAATACGGTCTACATTTGATAAGTTCTTATTGGAAAAGGAACGACGTCTCTTACTTGAGCGCTCTTTACTTCGTGTAGTCTACCTTCTTCTTATCTTATCTTATATAATACAGACGTTACTTCAAAAAAGAAGATGATTACGTCCTACGCGTGAAGCGTGAAGCATTTAATCATGCATATTAACCAATGACTTAAATTCTGCCAAGTCACTGGTTTTCCTGGCTAGCTCAAACCCATTCCATGCTCTAATAGCACCTTAGTGAAAACTGTTATAAAGAACATATCTACCAGTAAGATCTGACATTGACCGCTCCAATCTTGGACAGTGGATACCCTCTGGGCCACAAAGTGGACTGACCAAAGTGCTGGTAAGGGTTAAACAGCTGCTTCCCAGCATACATTAGTCCTGATGTTTCCGATGTGTAGATAAAACCTTCCAAATTGTCAGATGGTCTACAATGAAAAGAAAACATTTCAAAATGAAAGATATATTAAAATAGTGTGTGTTGTGCGATTTTCGATAAGCAGTATTCTTAGGACAGACGTAGACGGCGAAATTAAAATCTAAATCGAGCACCGGTGGAAAATAGCTATTTTTGCTTTCTTTGTGGCAAAATTTATAGGTCGCAGCTTGGACTGCGTAGTACTGCGTTTCTTGTTAAGATTCGGACTCTGACTTATATTCCACTAAAATAGCAATGAAAGAATCAAACATTATGCGTGCTTCTTAAAAAAAAAGGCTTTTTGCCGTTTTTTTTTTCTGACTTGCCTCTTACGTACAGGGGCGTACGTAGGATTTTTCTATCATTTGGGGATCCGGGTGGCTTGACCTCTTTAAAACCCCTGCATTTTGGGTAATATTTATAATTTAATGTTAAAAAAACACTCATTTGGACCCCCCCCCCCTCAAGTGGGGGCCTGTAGGGGGGTACTTTCTAATTCTCCCCCTCCTTCCCACACCCTAGCTACGCCACTGCTTACATATACACGTCCGTTAAGATGTCTGCAACTCTTTGCGCCATATATATCAAAGGGAAGGTTTATAGATTTGGTGCAAATAGAAACAAGACGCTAACACCGAATTCGTACTAAATTCGAATTCACAAACAGAGTCACTGTTTAGATTTTGTACAATGAAAAAAAAAATCCATTTTAAGAAAAAAACTTACGTAAAGGACGAAATACTATGTCAGTACAGCAATTTTAGAATTAAAAAAAAATACTCACCTGTTATCATCGTCAGTTTCGTAGATAAACTTCGCCCCATTCAGTATTGCGTACAGGTAGCCGAGATTCTTCCGGGCATAACTTTTGTAAGGGAGAGAATCCGTGATTTTAAAGTTCAGTAATTTTTGTCTCTCAATGCTCAGAAAATCACAATTTTGATAACTAGAAAAAAAAAAAAATCATCAAAATAAAACAAAACTATTAAAAGTAAAAAGTTTACTTCTTAATTTTTTTTTGACGTTTTCAATTTTGGAGATAAAGTAAAATTAATTTCTTATACTAAATATTTCTAACACGTTATGCAAATCACATTAACAGGTAGTATGCAAATAACCTCCCACCCTAGATAGTACATGAATATTTGCTGACAAAATCTATGTAAATTATTTTCTGTTAAACGCCACAGTGGTGACACTGCAGAGCATTTTATTAGGCTCTCTCTTTGATTTGACTATTACGGTACACTGTTTTATGTATAATTGCTACTTTCATTTTGTGTCTTCTGTCCTGAAGGCTTTCTAAAATTAGTGATTTTACTAAAGGTTATACTCTAGTCACATGTGAATATTCGTTTGTTATGAATCTCACTGCTGTATTTTCTGTCTGTTGCAGTTTATTAATGTTGTTTTGAGTTGAGGGGTCACGAACAGTGAATGCATATTCTATTACTGGCCTAACCAAGGTTAAATAACATTTAAATTTTATGTTAATTTGTAAAAAATTCTTAAAATCCTAATTTTACGTTTGATTTGTAATAGTTTCAGCAATGTGGGGATTCCATGACAGTTTTTCATTTAATTTAACACCTAATAAATTTTGCGTTTTTAGTCTGTGCTACTGGTTTACCATGAATAAGATTATTGAAATCAATTTTTTTTTAGTTTTTCTTGCTTTTCTTAATAGCTGTCATTTTCCTGGGTGGAAAGACATGCTTCAATTTGAATTCCATTTCTGTAATTCATCTAATTCTCTTTATAAAATTTACGTATCCATTCTTGTTTTTTTATTGACCTATATATTATGTAGTAAGTAAGTAAAGTTCCCCTTTCAGACCTTGTGATCTATAGGGCAGAAGATGTAAAGGTCATCTGTATCTGTGGTCTACATTTAACGAGGGTGACATGTAGCCAGCACAACGACCAACCGCCTTTACTTTTACCCAACTTATGTCAGGTACCCATTAGAGCTGGGTGGACTCAGAGGCGCCCGACGATCCCCAGATTAAAAATCCCAGTCTTCACCAGGATTCGAACCCCAGTCCCCGGTTCGGAAGCCAAGCGCTTTACCGCTCAGTCACCGTCTGCAAATAATCTGACTTTTGTTCCTGAACTAAGAAATTTGGTAAATCCTTTATGTAAATTAAAAATAGTAGAATTCTGGTGTATTCATAAAGTCAGCACTCGTTATCTCCTATACATTGGATTGACTTGAGTGTCATTGGTAGTATCATGGAGACAACATTAGTATATTGCGTGTCCATCTGGTCGTGCGGTTTGTGCGCTGGACTTTCGTTTAGTCTTCGATCCCGGATCATACCCTGCCCACTGCCATCCTCCGGGGAGCTGCGGGAGGTTTTGACTGGAATACAGATTATTTTCAAATATGAAGGAACATTTGAAATATGTAAAACATATTACAGACAGACATACATTTTCTTTGTGTTTTATGGAATATTGTACATTTTCAGAAAGCTTTTACATGTCTGGTATAAAGTTTGAACTCGTTATTTCTCCCACATCCATTCTCTGATACATTCGAAACTTTTAAAAATTAGTTATTATATGTAACAAAACATGAAACAATAAGGGAAATAACTACTACATTATGGAGAGATGTAGCTGTAATTACGGAGTTCTTTCCCTTAGGTAAACTTTGACTTCATTTTTTTTTTTTTTTTTACAATTCTGAAACAGAAAATATTGTTTACATTGATGTATTTAAACTAAAAACAGATTTGCTTCCATCCGATGCCGAACGTATCTTGGATAGTATACTTATATCATTTAGTGTACAATATTCAACACAGAAAGGCTTGTATATGATAAGACTTACCAGCGTGTGGGTGACTTGTAACATCTACTTCTTTTATTTTCTAGCACCCACTTTTGTTTGCTCAATTCACAATAGTAAAAAAAAAATATTACCTCCAGTTGGCAGGACTCTTAACATCCCCCACAACGACCACTCTCCACCCAGGCAACTGTGATAAGTATTTGACGTCATCTGTTGGTGGGTGAATTGACGTCAAGACAATCCATTTCTCAAACGAGGCAACACGTGTTACGTTTTTGGCCCTAGTTTTGAAAAAAAATAAAAGATTAACATATATTAGTCTCTATTTTCATTTAGTGTGCAAGGAGTATCTATTCAAAAATAGAAAACCAAAATTTTCAAAAGAATAAAATGCTTTTATACAGATTAATATGCAATTAGCAAAGGTGGTAAACTCGGACTCACTAATACCATGCTACCCTACGGTTGAATTAGTTGGTATATGTGGGTTTTTTTAATAGCCAGACCGACAAGTAGACCCATCAATGAAAACGTCCCGCATTTCAACTCTCCCCTAACAAATTTTTAAATTTGTTCTACGCATTAGCTTGCAGTCTTTACATTTCAAATTGTAGTGATTTTCTTCACACTCGCACGAACGCACACACACGCGCTTTCATACAGATGTAAAAACACATTTGATAATTACAATGATCTAAGGATACATCTAAGGAAACAAGTATCTATTGGAGAATTACATTAAAGATCTAGATCTGTGTAGATCCAGATCTAGACTAAATCTTATGAGATTTAAATCAGAAGTCTATGTCTAGTATTAGATATAGATGTCACTATAATGATAATATCAATAAATAATCGCTAGAGTACAAGGTCCCTATATTAGATATAGATGTCCGTATAATGATAATATCAATAAATAATCGCTAGAGTACAAGGTCCCTATATTAGATATAGATGTCAGTATAATGATAATATCAATAAATAATCGCTAGAGTACAAGGTCCCTATGGCTCCCGCACCACACTTTCCCGCATATGACGAGGTGTCAAAAGTTTGGTTTGAGCCAAATATTTTAAAAAGTTATTATACTTTATATTATATTTTATTTTATTTGAGCCAAATATTAAAAAAAATTATTTTACTTTATAATATATTTTATTTTATTTGAGCCAAATATTTAAAAAACATTATTTTACTTTATATTATATTTTATTTTATTTGAGCCAAATATTTTTAAAAATTATTTTACTTTATATTATATTTTATTTTCAGATGTATAACGGAGGTATATTAACGGCCCCCAGAAAGGAGAAAAGACGCTATTAGTTTTGTGCGGTTTGTCTGTCGTCCGTCCGTCCCGTTTAGATCTCGTAAACTAGAAAAGATAGGGAAAATCCGACATGATATTTTAGACCATTCAAAGTTTTAATCCGACGGCTACTCTTTCTTTTCTGAAAGCGAAAATCTAATTTTTTAATTGAAGTATGCAAGCAATTTTTTTTTCATAAAAATACACCATTTTTGCAATTATTCACTATTAATAGTAACAAACACTGGAGGTAATTTGTAAGGAAGAAAACTATTCACCATATATTTAAATTTATGCAAACGATTTTAGTTGTTTTGTTGAAACGTTGTTGTTTTTTTACAATTGTGTTACAAAATCGGGAAATTCTGTCATACCATCTACTACATTTACACACTAAAAATTTTAATTTTTTTTTTAAAGAGAAAAAATCTATTTAGTACGCATATAAGTGGAACATTGACAGAGAAAAAATTAATAAGTAGCTTTACATATTTATCGATTGAGCTGCGAGATCCATTGTAGGTTATGGAACTCTGAAATAAAGGAATTGTTTTTTACGGAAATGTTTTTTTTCCACTGTGGCTTTGAATAACAGATTGACTCTTTACAAAACAATTAGGCCAATTAGACAATCATAATAAGACATCAGTTAGTACAGGTTAACTTCACATTCACTTTCACCTATCCCTTGGTCTGCTGGACCGTTGGGGCGCCACACAAGATCTGTCAACTTTCTTTCTCCATTCTTCTCTGTCATTTGCTTTTGATAGAATTTATTTCTGATATTCTTTCTGAAAATATTTTAACCTGCTTTTTTATCTGCCTAGGTGGACCACTTCGGGGGCCGATTTAGAGTTTGTGTTTCCACACAAACTGTCTTTGTAACCTTGTTAAAAAAGTTGTTCTTGTTTTTTTATTTACAATGACTATCATTGCCAGATAACGCAAAACAAACAAACTCAATGGCAGGGTCCTCTTAAAGCGCAATTTGAACATAATTCAGTAATTATTCATTATTCTTGATTCTTTACTTTGTCCATAGGTATAAACAACAATACAGACACTCTTTGACGAGTTCAAATAACAGCATACGTCATACTCAGCCTAGTAACGACGGTATACTTCCGTCGATTGAGAAGATTATGACGATGTAACAATATTTTTTTTTCCATATTTCTTATACGTTCTATGATTTGTGAATCTTCCATGTCTTGCAAAGTAACTCTGCTTGCAGACTTAGCGGTTCTATTAGTTTTGTGTGGTCTGTCTGTCCTTCTGTCCATCCGTCCCGTTTAGATCATTTTAGACTTATTTAGACTTACTTACACTGGCAATGTCTGAAGCTTCTTCCCGTTTTGTTTCATTTGCTCTAAGGTCATCCTTGAAAGTGCGGCGCCAAGTTATACGTGCTCGTCCCTATTAGCGCGTTCCTCGTATTGGCCTCCATGTCATCGCAAATCTTGGTATGCGTAGTTCATTCTGTCGGAGGACATGTCCCGCGAATCTTATGCGACGCTCTGTCACAACCTCCTTAAGTGTTCGACTCCCAGTTCGGCATAGGATTTCCTTGTTTGATATCCGATCTCTAGAACTGACTCAAGATTTGTCTTAGACACTTTTTGTTGGGCCACATTGAGTCTTTTCTCAAATTTGTCACATGACTCCCATGTCTCATATGCATATGTTGTTGTTTGTATGACGTTTACATCACAGAGACTAAAAAAAAGATACTGAAAATATGATATTACGATATTTTAGATCTTTCAAAGTTCTGATGCAAAGACTATTTTTAGCTTTTCCCGAAAGGGGAATAGCCGCTATTAGTTTTGTGTGGCCTGTCCGTCCGTCCCGTCTAGATCTCGTAAATAAGAAATTAGATCATTCAATTTTCTGATACAAAGGCTTCTTTTTTCTTTTTATCTTATCTTATCTTATCTTATATAATACAGACGTTACTTCAAAAAAGAAGATGATTACGTCCTAGTTGTCATGCATTCAGTCATGCATATTAACCAATGACTTAAATTCTGCCTAGTCACTGATTTTCCTGGCTTGCTCAGGCAACCCATTCCGCGCTCTAATAGCACTAGGGAAGAAGGAGTATTTGTACAAATTTGTCCTAGCATATGGGATGAGATTTTTCGAAAAATTAAAAACATTTAATTTTTGAATTATATATGAAAGTAGTTTTTTTTTTCATGAAAATACACAATTATTACAATTATTCACTATAAATACAAAAATTATAGGGAAGTGGAATAATAAGAGAAGTAAGTTTTGTATATTTGTAAACAAATTTTCGCTAACGTTTCTCTTTTTTAAAATAATGCTATAAGATTATTTGTATTACTGTACTAAATATTTTTCCAGTACGAAAGCTATTTACTTTTAAAATAAAAAAAAAATCTTTTGTCTTACAAGAGAAAACAAGCATTTAATATGTATATAAGTATAATTAAATATTTAAAAAAAAAAGAATAGTCATTGTTTCAAATTTTAAAAACAGCAACGCTACATGCAATTCATACAACGAGGTTTCCATCAATAAAAGGGAAAAACAATTCTTCCCGGACGCATTGTATGTTGTTACGTACTCGTTTCTCTCTGTGGAGGGAGGGTTGTGGTTAGTTATAGTTAACAGTTCATATCTTCTGATATTCATGATACACATGTTGAAGCCTTTGCTTTTTTTTATTTGCATAAGTGAACCAATTTGGGGGCCCTACTCTCAGTTTGTGTTTCCACTAAAACTATTTTTGTAACCTATTTTTTTTTTATTTGTTTAACTCTGGTAATAGACAAAATATTTATACTACTTCAGCAAAACCTATAGAGGGTAGATCACAGTTTGACCACCCAAAAGCTTATTCAGGCCTTTCGGCGTTTTTGTATTTTGCTGGTGGAAGCTAATCGATGCAGAAGCAGCTACAAAGAAAGAAAAAAAACTACATAAGTTCGAGTATTGATTTCCACGTCCAAAGGGCTAAGAATATATTTTTTTTTCATTTCAGCGGTATATAAAATATGCATGAGAGAGTTCATTGTTTTCAAGACTACACAAATAATTTTTTTTTAGATAATATGATTTTGTGAGCTGAATAGAGGCTGATGAATGTGTTGGAATTACGATCTTATAATGATCTAGGTATGGGCCAATTTCTACAAAGCAAAAAGCCGATCAATTTAAGGTCGTAGTTCCAACTCTTTTGCAAACTCACTCTGTGTTTCTATCTCTCTGTCTTTGTGGTAAAAAGTGTGTACACGTTATTTCTCCCTCAAACACCCATCAAGTTGAAGCATTGCACAAATATTCATTGGCATAGACAAGACATGAATCAATTTAAAAAATATTAAGTCAACCAAATAGCCAATTAACTACTAGTAATAAATTCTTTTGTTTAATACCAACAATGGAAATTAATTCTTCAGTATTCACATTTACGGCTAAATTTGTAGGGTTTCGTCTCATTTTTAATTGAACACGTTATCGGATCAAGTTGAATCATGGAAACTGGGGGGGGGGGGGGGGGGGGGGCGAGGTTGCCAATTAAGTAACTTGCCCCGGGCGTACGTTTTGCTCACTATGCCTTGGGGGGGGGGGGGGTTTGAAGGGGTATTTTTAAGAAGGCTCGGGCTCTCAGTTAACGCGGAACAGATCTGTGGTGAAATTGTGGATGCTATATATGTTTTGATAGCATTGTGAAAATGTGTTTATTGATATAGCTTTTGTCCATGTCTCTTTCGTAGGTATGTGTCGATCTTGCTTAAGGTTTCATTGTTTTCAAGACTACACAAATAATTTTTTTTTTAGATAATATGATTTGTGAGCTGAATAAAGGCTGATGAATGTGATGGAATTACGATCTTATAATGATCTAGGTTTTAGGTTTCTCGGCAGTGTTAATTTAATTCTCATCGAAAGATTCGATGTAGATTAAAATGACTGAATATAATTGATTAACCCTTAAAGTGCTGAAATATAAAAAAAAACAACAACACCATGGATTTACAATGCTAGTGTTTAAAAGGCTAAACTAAAACACCCGTCTAAAGGGTTAAAGAACACATTATCATTAACTACATTCTTTTCATTTGAAACTTAAGTAAATTTTACTTTTCATTAGAAATATTAGTAACAAAGTCACAGTCAATGTCCTTCAATGAACCTAACTATTTCTTTCTTGAGATTCCATATTCTTCTAGAGCAGTGGATACTACTGTGTAACCAAACACCAGAATGTTTTGTTTCCAAATCTTCAAGTACTTCTCGGAACTGCCAGTCATGGCCAGTAGATGATTGAAGGCCCCTGGGCAAAGTGAATTAGTTGGCCTCAAATACAATAAAAACAAAAAACACCGACAACAGTACAATTATTCAATTTATTAAAACCTCTGGTACTTGTGTATTTATGTTTCTTGTTGTGTATTGTGAACTGGTCTGTTCTTGTGTGTCCAAATGTCTTGATGTCCAGAGGAGCTTGTGTGCTTGTGTGTAGTGTGTTATTGTGAACTGTTTTGACATTCTTGTTCAATAAACCCTAGAATCAGTACATGTATTCCTGTACTATTTTATTAGGTTACTACAGTACTTCAACATGGCACAATTTAGGACAAGTTTCGCTATTGCTTCTCTAAAATAACGAAAAGGTATTCGATGCAAGGCCCTCACCAATTGAGGGCCCTAAGCAGTTTGTCTATGCCTAAGGCCGGTCCTGTGCCAATAATAAGATATTTGAGATATTAATCCCAACAATATATTTGATATTCAATGCTTTATTTTATTAAAAAGCCTGTTTTTCACAGTTAAAGCACGGGATTCATTAGTTGTTAAACTTGCCGTCTTGTACAAGCCGACCCAACACTTTCAACAGATTTCTTTGTAGAAGAATTGAATAAATACTGGCCTGAGTTTGTCTTTGACTGATTGTTTCGAAATATTGCCTATAAGAATAATCTTCATTTACTTAAAACGTTTTTGAATGATGTTTAAAGACAATGTTTTTTCAGCCTCTACATCATAAGTGAAAAGAATCAGGTGTTTCAATAATTTCTATAGATATTTACAACTATTTATTCAAATACATTTACATTTTTATATGTGTAATGTGTGGTCGAACCTGATTTCTTTAGGTGTCAGCGGGCCGCATAAAACACTACGGCGTGCCGCATGTGGCCCGCGGGACGTAATTTGCCCACATCTGCATTAGCATATATTAGAAGGTGTTAGCATATATTAGAATGTATTATCATTTATATTGAACATTATTATACCCAAGGCTATTAACATAATGTCTATTCTTTGTGGATATTTTGGTTTTCATTTGATTTTAAAGTGAAAAAAAAAACAAACTCAGTTATCCTAAGGTTTTAAAAGTGTATTTTGTACACCGGATACACCAATAAACTTGCTATTAATAGATTTGCATACAGCCTATGAAAATTGCCTTTGTATGCTACACATATGTCAACGATTCAACAGCCTTCTAGTAAATTAGCATCGTGAAGTACTTACTTTATGATGGACCAGATAAGAGAGAGATGCTTCTCGGTAATACTGTCAGAAAACATATTCACATAGGCCAATCCAAGAAGACATACTATAAGCACACCCACAAACAGTTTGTGCCTTGTAGCTTGTGAATGGTTGCTATCGAATAACACATCCATTCTATTTCTAATGAAAAAATTTTACCAAATCCAGAAATATAACATTTACATGCTTCTAATATTCGAAAATGTATTTTTCTTTCTAATTTTTTTTTTTTTTTACAAAATAAAAATAATTAAAAATTTAAAAAAAAATTCTCTACGCAATCTGAACCAAAAAATGGACAACAGTAAATTTTATTTTGTGTCTGTGCCATTGATTCTTATTTTAGCTAGGTATCATTCTTTGAGTCATTATGGAGTCCGCCGCAGTCAGCGAAGGGAAAAAAATACGTTAAAGGTTCTAACATTCTATAAGTTGCGTGTCTGGACAAACTGACGAATTCCAGAAACTGATTTTAAACGTATCTTAATTACCTACTTTAAATGTAATGAAATCGCATCTCAGGATTAGAATTCTTACCCATCATGCCAGACAATCGTCTCGACGGTCGAGGGTTTGCACCCCCCTCCCGCCCCCCCCCCCCCCATCCTTTCACCCAGCAGAAGTTCAGAAATATTTAAGTCAAGTTGTAAGATAAAAGAACCGCAGCAGCTGCCTAAATATTTTTAAAACTCGTTAGGAAAAAGAAGCAACGTTTCAAGGTCTTTATTCAACGCCCCCTCCTTTTTCTTGAGAGGATATTGTTATTTCTCTTAGTATCACTTAAACAATAATACATTAGCTAATAAGAAATGTATTGGTCTATGTTGATTGGGCTTCGATAAATCCGTGTTAGGATCACCAGACTTCCGGCAAAAGGAGGACATGTCCTCCTTTTTGAAGCCCTATCCTCTTGTCTGCCAGGCTTTGGCCTTAAGTGTGAAAAAATCCTTCTTTTACTCTTTTGTTTTTTTTTTAGCAATGAAATTTTAATCAATTAATCCTATTCTATGTTTCATGTGTTCTAGTTTAAGGATATGACCACTTATTATACAATTTTTTTTAAAAAACTTATATTTAGTTTAGTTGTAACAATTAGTTTGGGTCAGTCATGTAATTAAATTTGTAATAGATCTAGTCTAGCAATAAAAAAATTGTGTCCACTGTTCTGAGGTAATCCATGAAGGTCTGGTGCCAAGTAATACGAGTACGTCCCTTTTTGTGCTTTCCTCGTATTGGCCTCCATGTCATCGCAACTCTTGGTATGCGTAGTTCATTTTGTCGCAGAACATGTCCCGCAAACCTCATGCGACGCTCTGTCACAACCTCACTAATTGTTCGACTCCCAGTTCGGCAAAGGATTTCCTTGTTTGAGTCCCGATCTGTGTAACTGTCTTCCAAAATCCGTCTCAGCCATTTTTGTTGAGCCACATTTAGCCTTTTCTCAATTTGGACAGATGACTTTCATGTCTCACATGCATATGTTTCATGCTTTAAGCTTCTTGAATACTCTATTATCCTTTCACTTGCCTGGACCAGTTGGGAAATGAGAGGGTTGGGAGAAAGGGTATCTGTGTGAATGTTACCGCGATCGCTTTTCAAGGGGACTAATTCAAATTATACCACCAGATCTGTCAAGTACTATTTCTTTCCCTTGTTTGATACCAAACAAAATAATTAATTTCCAACAGTTAACTAACTAGTTGGATGTTTCATTTTATGGATTTTTGTTTAGTCATGTACAAGAAAAAAATTGTGCAAAATTTCAACTTGATCCTAGTTAGAGTGTGTGAGAAATATCAAGTGCACATTTTTTTCCAGACCGACAGATTGAATTGATATAAGCTTTGTAATAAGAGAAAGTTGATAATTTTTTTGTTTTTTTTTACACTCTCTGTCATAAAAAGGCTATATATGTTTATATATGCACGGATATTCTCAAATTTACTCAAAACCAGTAACTTTTCTTTTTATATTCTCAGACCTTCAACTTTGAACGAGCATTTTACAGGTTAACACACAGTTCACGTATGGAAAAAAAAATTAGCTAGACTTTATTTGGTGTCAGACGTTTGACTCGCAAAGAACAATGTTAATTATTTATATAAAAGTACAAAAAGTAAAACTCTTCTTTCAGACTTTGTGGTCTCCAGTGCAGAAGATGTAAAGGCCATCTGTTTTCCTGGCCTATGGTTAACAAGGGTGTCATATGGCCAGCTCAACGATCAACCGTCTTTACTTTTTCCCCAACTAATGTCAAGTACCCATTAGAGCTGGGCGGACTCACAAACGACCAAAGATCCCGAAATTTAAAAATCCCATTCTTCACCGGGATTCAAACCCCGATCCCCCGGTTCCGAAGCCAAACGCTTTACCGTTCAGCCACCGGGCTTCCTAATTATAAATTAATGTCTGCATAAAGTCTCTCTCATATATTTGCGCAAATGATAAATTACTGCGGAAGGACAGAGAAACATGATAGTTGTATAGTAGATATATACAGTAGTTACTGCTACATTACTACACATTGTAAGCGTAGAGTTACTTGTCTTCCTTTGTAAGGCTTTGTCCTTTTTTTTAGCCTCCTCCGGGCATACAGGTGTCTGGTAATCCTATATTATGTTCAAAACGGAATCTGGCCACAACAAGTTGAGAACCACACATTTGAAAACCAGGACTCGGATACTGCACATTAACCCGTTTGGTAACTTCTGCTGAGGCTGGTTCAGTCGAGAAGGGCAGCAGCGCGTAGAAATACAGAATTTATGGAGGCTAAACTTGTCATGCGAATCATTAATTTTTTTTTCCCATGGTACACCACTTTGAAAAAAAAAAAATCGCTTTTAGCATTCATAGCTCTTAAGAAAATGTTACTTTATAGTTAAAGTACCCGGCAAATTTGACGACAATTATAAAAGGGAAACAAAATTACACACAAACTCAGAGAAAGCCCTCGTTAAATTCACCCATGGTCCAGCAATATTGAAGCCATGGTCTTGTTTTTATCGTTTAATGTAATAAAATTTCAAAAAAATATATTTTGCGTTATTTTTCACTTAAAAAGCAATCAGGACAACACTTTTATGATAATAAGACTCTTCTAACTATTCTGGAATAAAGATTTGAAATAGAGCTTCCTTGAAAGTAGAGCTGCGTTAACTAAAACAGCACGGAACGTCTTTTATTCTCAACATTGTTTCATTCATGCGTGCAAAACAATGCATTAAAAAAAGCATGTATGATTGTTCCAAATTTAAAGCTGCTAGCTATCAAAGTTACAAGGCTATGAACAGTTTAAGACACATGAATTCAGGATTCGAACACAGTTTTTCAGGAAATTTTCGTGAGTCCAGTGTCATACACATAAAACGCCTCACTTCATCTCCTATTGGACACAGAAAGATAACTTTAGTGTCCTTTCACTTTTTACTTCAGTTGTAACATAACTAGATAATTTTGTTGTTATATATTAATTTAGAAGTTTGTGTACAAGTATCTAATTACATTTCTGAGTCTATACATAGATCTAGAGGATTATCTAGATTATTTAATGTCGTTTGTTTAGTTTTTATTATTAGTCCTAGCACTATTTTTCTACATACATTTAAATCTGATAGAATTAATTAAGTTAAAGAGCGTGTCTGCAAAGCAACCACACAATCCTGATGCAGTCCCAGCTGCGATGGGCAGGTTACCTCCACAGAATGGAAGACCACCGCATCCCTAAACGACTCTTGTATGGCCAACTAAGCGAAGGAAAGCGCTCGCAAGTTGGTCAAAGAATGCGCTTCAGGGACACCCTCAAAGCTTCTCTGAAGGTGTTCAGCATAGACCCAGGCATCTGGGAGACAGAGGCACGTGACAGAGCATCATGGCGTCACGCTGCGAAAACTGGCGCACAGGTTGCTGAGGAAGAAAAGAACAACGCTGGCAGAATTTAAATCTGATAGAATTAATTACATCTAAAAAAAATGTAAGCAAATATGCCCATCTATTACAAGTATCGACTAGACTAGATCAAGTTTAGATCTAAACATTGAATCTAGCTATGAATTTCAAAAAGAATGAATGAATGAATGAATGAATGAATGATACTAATATCGTAGGATTGTTATTGAACCTCATGTTGCAATTCTCCGCAGTTTTTTTATTGCATTACGATTTTAGTGGGTATGCAACAAAACAAAACAAAGCAATTCAAAAAAGCATTTATGAAGCATAACTATTCCGAATTTCAAGCTGCTATCTATCATAGTTACAAAGTTATGACGAATTAATAACAAAGTTTCATTTTTTTCCCCAGACATTTACAGTAGTCCAATTTTATACACATAAACTGCCCTGAATTCTCTCCCATATGACATAAAAAGATAATCTTGGTATCACTTTTATTCCTACATCAAGCTCAATACAACTATTTTTTCTTGTATTATATTAATAAAAAACAAGATTACAAAGAGAGTTTGTGTATCACACAAACTCAAAGGCGGCCCGTCGGATCCCTGTCGGATCCGCCTATTCGCAAGGAATATTCAAGACGTGATTTTGTTTGGATTGTCAAAAGTAATAATGTTTCCAAGATTTATCTGGCGTTGTAAAAAAAAAATTTTTTTTCTATAAAACGTTTGACATGTTTCGGGTGTTCCTTCAAATTTAAAGATAATTTACTTCCTTGTCCTAACCTCCCGCTGCACGACGGGAAATGGTACCGACCAGGTATGAACCCGGGACCGTCGAGATAATCAGTCCAGCACGCTAACCGTACGACCAGGCATTGCATGTTAACTTAACAAACTAATAGCCTTTTATTGATAAAGATATATTACACATTACGGCATGACAACTACTGGATATGTACGTATGTCAGACGAGCGATTTGAGATCATCTTTTGGCATGGATTTGTAATTGAAAAAAAAAAGAAAAGAACAGATGTCAAGGTTGTGCGTCGGCAACGTCTGCTCGATGTCCCAGCACAGTTACCTACAGAGCTATTGGCATTTTCATTGAAATGGAACTAGAATGAGGATGTAGATCTTCTTAAACTAAACATCTAATTTAGCACTATTAAGATCTACATCTACTAGATCTAGATCTAAAATATAAATTTGGAAAAATGAGCTAGATCAGGGATGTCCAAAATATGGCCCATGGGCCATATCCGGCCCGCGAGGTGGTTCTATTCGGCCCGCCAAAACGTCGATGTATAAGATTAAGTGATTGAAAAATTTATCTTTACCTACGTTAGGGTTCTAAATTTTTTTCTTAATGGATTGGCACCATGGCCTTTTAGTCAATTGTTTTTGTTTAAATTGATTCATGTTTTGTTACAATAAATAATTGTTCAAAGTTTTAACTTGATTCGTTAATGGGCATTGGAAATCATTCAAGGGGGACAAATCCAGAAATATTTAACCATATCTGTGAATACCCCCTATTAAAAATAGGAGAAAATCTGCCCAAGGAAACTACAGACCAGTATCACTAACCAGCATCACATGTAAAATCCTAGAACACATAAAATGTAGTGTCAATATGAACCACTTAGACAAACTTAATGTCCTTACCCCATACCTACATGGCTTTAGGAATTATAGATCATGTGAAACACAACAAACAGGACTAATTGATTTATGATTTTTCAAAAGGTTTAGATAGAAGTGAGCAAAAAGATGCTATCTTATTAGATTTTTCCAAAGCTTTTGACAAAGTTCACCACCATAGTTTGCTTAAAAAAATTAAATAATTTGACATTGATTGTTCATTGTATCAGTGGATTAAAGATTTTCTGATAGGGAGAGAGCATAAGATAATATTTCTGAGACGAAAAAACAAACAAACATGAAGAATGGTCTAGCAACCAAGACGCGAGAGGGTTCATTTCGCCCTAGCCCACGACTAAGATGGGCCCAAACCTCAGAACGGGGTCTTGTTAGGGAAACAAAATGGTTAAAATTGTCATTTAAAGTGTTTCACTACATTCTGACGTATTAGATTTTGTAATCACAAACAATAATTATAACTTGTGGCAATGTGAATGAGTTTATAGGACACACAGTGGCAGGCTGATCAGGTCAGAAATAGATCGTTGCAACGTCACCGTTCAAGTGGCAACTAGTTATTGATCTTAAAGGGCTCACAGGTTGCGACGTTGCTGGTTAGTGTTCAGGCTTCCTAAGACAATAAGTCTCGATCTAGGTCACCATAAATACATCATATACCTGGCCATGGAAAACAAAACACAACCTAACGTACGCTACAGCGATGCTCTCAAATCAACTCATAATGTACTATAGTGGGATAGACCTATTTAGACTGACTACACTGTGGATTTTAATCGACTAGATTTAGTCTTTAAATAAAAAAATAAAAAATAAAAATATTTTAGCATTGATGGTCCATTGCATCAGTGAATTAAGGATTTTCTGATAGGGAGAAAACAAACTGTAATAATAAATGGCTCTAAATCAACACCAATAACAGTAAACTCAGGTGTACCTCAAGGAACAGTCTTAGGTCCACTACTATTTTTAATTTACTTAAAGAACAATAAAAAACAACAAAAGATACTGAAATTTTAAAAAGATAATTAGATGAATTACAGAAATGGGAATCAAATTGGAGCATGTCTTTCCACCCAGAAAAATGTCAGTTGTTAAGAGTAACAAAAAAAAACTAAAACAAATTAATTCCACTTATCTTATTCATGGCAAACCAGTAACACAGACTAAAAACGCAAAATACCTAGGTGTTATAATAAATGAAAAACTGTCATGGAATCCACATATTGATGAATCTATTAAAAATCAAACAAAGCATTAGGGTTTATTACAAAAATTTTTTATAAATCAAATAAGAACATAAAACTAAAATGTTATTTAACCTTGGTTAGGCCAATAATAGAATATGCATCCTCTGTTTGTGACTCCTCAACTCAAGAAAACATTAAGAAACTGGAACAGACAGAAAATAGAGAGTGTGATTTATAACAAACGAATATTCACATTTGACTAAAGTAACACCTTTAGTAAAATCACTAAATTTAGAAAGCCTTCAGGATAGAAGACTCAAAAATAAAGTAGCAATTATACATAAAACGCTGAACCATTATCATCAAATTCAAAAACAAAATCTAATAAAATACTCAGACCGACACAAAGATAAAGGAACATTCCTCGTTCCATATGCTAGGACAAATTTGTACAAATACTCCTTCTTCCCTAGTGCTATTAGAGCATGGAATGGGTTGCCTGATCTAGTCAGGAAAATTAGTGACTTGGCAGAATTTAGGTCATTGGTTAATATGCATGACTGAATGCATGACCCGTAGGACGTAATCATCTTCTTTTTTTGAAGTAACGTCTGTATTTTTATAAGATAATACGGAAGGATTAATTTTTCTTGTTATTATCAAACAAAATAATTAATAACCCTCTCAATTAAAATACTTTTTGTTTATTTTTTTTATTGATTCATGTATTGTCTACGCAAGGGGTGGGCAACCTTTTTCTATCGAGGGCCGCATTAAAAAAATTTGGGGTATGGGGGGGCCGCATAAAAAGAATCAAATAAAATAAAATAAATAAAATATATATATATAATAGAATAATGGTATTGTACAAGGCCCCAACAGTCTTACGCCATTAGCCGGCCCTATGTCAGATATTTGAAATATATATATATCTGTATACTTCTTCTTTACATTGTCAAAGCGGCTTTGTGTAAATGTAAACTTTCCCGTTACTAGTTTATGGTTGGGAAATCTTTCTTTATTTTATTAAAGAGCCTCTTTTTCTCAGTCTAAGCACGGGCTCCATCAGTTGTTACCCTTGCCATCTTGTACAAGCCAACCCATCACTTTCAACACAGTTCTTCATAGCACTGAATAAATACTGGCGTGAACTTGCGTCTTTAACGGAATATTTCGAATTATCGGCATTTAAAATAATCTTTGTTTTTACTTTAAACTTTTTATAATGACGTTTAGAGACAATGTTTCTTTAGCCTCTTCATTATAACTGATAAGAATCAAAAGTTTCAAGTTCTATAGTTATTTACCATTATTAATTTTTAAAATATATTTGCATTTTTATACATTTGTGTGATGTGTGGGCACACCTGATTACTTCAGGTGTCCGCGGTCCGCATAAAACACTTCGGCGGGCCGCATGTGGACCCGGCCCGTAATTTGCCCACCCCTGGTCTACGCCAATGAATAATAGTGCAAAGTTTTAACCTGATCCGAGAATGCATTTTCATATAACATAAATGACAAACTTTTTACCAGAAAGCCAGAGTAGATATATGCTTTGTCAAAATAGCTTGGCTAACCCCGCTGGGGTAAGTTACAGCGCTCTTTCAGAAAAGTAATTCATCCGTAATATTTATGTACAGTGTCAGTATGCAATCTTAGCATTTATGTTTATCCATTCTGGCTTGAAAAATGTCAATGTCTCTCAAATAATTGAGTGTCAAGAACTAAATAAATAAAATAAAGAGTAGGGGATGTTTAGCGCTCCGTTGAAAGATAGCCATACACTAAAATACACAAATCTGAGGTACCCTGACAAACTAGCGAATAAAATAGCGCCGACAAAATAGCGCTAACAAAATAGCGTGAACAAAATAGCGCCGACAAAATAGCGCAGAAAAAATTTATTTTAGTCATTTTTGAAAGAAATACTTTAGATATCGTAAAATATGAATAGAGCTAATATTTGTTTTTAATGTTATCATTATTTTTCAGTCATTTTGCAGGAAACACTTTAGATATCTTAAATATGCAAACAGTAAGCCAAAATCATAATAAGCTACAATGCTGACCCACAAAATATATCAATTATTTACATTCCAAAAGTGTACTTAGAAAACAGGCAGAGATACTTTTCAGATTTGCATACATACACGCACACAAACAAACAAACAAACAAATAAAAAACTTTCACAAAGTTAAATTGTAGGAAATGTCACAGAAATTCCATCAGTGCTTAAACGGGGTCACCACATTTCAAAATCTTATTTGTAGTAAGTTACGCATTTATAAAGTGCTGTCGTTTGGGAGACCATTCGAAGCACGACAATAGCGACAATGAATCAAGCGTTTTGTTTTAAAAATAAAAATTGCATTTCTCCAAGCTTTACTGCACAGCTAAACACTTAACTGCTTTCTGCTTACTAGACGAACAAAACCCTGTTGATGAAGGCGAATATGATCAAGAACAAACTGTGACCTTTTAGTAAGATTTAGATATGACACTGTTAACAACTCTAGCGACTCTTTTTGGGTAGGAATCCTTTACGGACAGACAAGAAATCGATCTCAAAGATAAGATTTTAGTTATAAATTAACTTCAGAGAAGTGTTTATAACTTGGGGGCCCTTCTGTCGCCGACTATTGCAAGCTACGCATCTAGAACTTATGAGCAGAGATGGACCTTCTGTCGCCGACTATTGCATGCTACACAAAGTCGTATCCAGAACTTATTAGCAGAGATGCGTGTTGAGAGGTAGGATTGTTGGATCATAGCTCCAGGCAGCTAGTCTATCTAAACATTTGTAGGCGTATTCTTTTCTAAATATTTGAATAAAACTTGAGCTCTCTCTGTAGAAACAGGATCTTTTCCCTTTGCAACTTTTCATGGGACTAAAGAGTCCAATCCTTGATTCATAGCTGAGGTCACAGATGTTGGGCTTCTGTAATCACCAGGTGCTGTTTCACTTTCGCCGTTCTTGCTATTTCTGGTGCAATTTGAAAGATTTTACAAAGAGCCAAAATAAGCCATAGGGAATCTAGGACCCTGTTTTTATTCTTGCTATCCATGTGGATCTATCCAGAGCCTCTTGTTCCCAACTGTTAGATGAACAAATTTCTCTGAAAATTTAAAAAATAAGAGATTAGCTTTGTTTGTAAATACAGATTTCTTAATTTTCTCTTTTCAAAATGTCCCTTCTGCTGCTTTTCTCTTATCTTATCTTATAAAATACAGATGTTACTTTAAAAAAAGAAGATGATTACGTTGTCCGTGTTAAGCATCTAGTCATGCATGTTAACCAATGACTTAAATTCTGCTAAGTCACTGGTGTCCCTGGATGGCTCAGGCAACTCATTCCATGCTCTAATAGCACCAGGGAAGAAGAAGCATTAATATAACTTTGTGCTATCATATGGAACGAGGAATGTGCATTTTCTTTGTGTCTTTTCGAGTATTTTAATAGATTTTATTTAAAATTGCTTTTTTACTTTTGAGTCATGATAATAATAATAAAAATAATAGTCTTTATTGTCCGTAAGTAAATTTGTCTTACAATTAGTGCATTATATCTGGGGCGTGGGGTTCCAGCTCGTTGATTTAGGAGTAAACATAAGTTCCTTGAACTCCCAGGTACCCCCACCTCGACAGTGTAAACCGAAGCAAAGAGTAAGGGGCTTTTAGCACTTTGGCTTAATGAATAAGGAATATAACTTGTCATTCAACTGAACAACAATTGTTCAACTTGTACAAAATTGGAAACAGCAATGCTTTACATAGGCATTGACCCGGGTCTCTCTCAAACAGAACTGTGTTCTCACAGGTTTTTTTTTTTTTTACTGTTTGGCTTCCAAACAGGTTTTTTTTCAAACTTAGGGCTCGAAGAGCCTTCGGCTCAGCCCTTGGACATCAACAAGGTTAAGGAAAAAAAATAGCACACGTCAGCTTCTAGAAGGTCAAAGTTACTAAAATAATTATCTGAGAAGGTTCCATGGTTCTGGAACGTACGATCAAAGAAAGTATAAATTAGGGGAAAGTCAGTTAGACGGGGTCCTCGCATAGTAGTAGTTCTTGTAGAGCGATGGTCCTCACTTAGTCCTCGATTACTAATGGTTATAAGTTTTGTGATATTAGCGGATCCATTAGTTAAAGTTTTATAAGTTGAAGTTGAAGTTATACTAAGTGAAGTTTTATGTATCTTTATTTTTTATTTATGAAGTATCAAGTCAAGTTGTTATTGAATTGAGAAATTAATTTTATGTGAAAGTTGAAGAAGTTATTAAAGAAGTTTTAAGAAAATACAGAGAGATGTTTCTTTCTTCATTTCATTGAATTGTCAAGTTTGATAATATAATCCCCGGCAAGTGTGATCGTCACAATATTACTCAAAATAACATAGCACATCTTCATCTCAGTGTCACCATTCGATCAGGCCACGCGAAGCCCGCAACCTAAAGCCATGGAGGCAAGAACCATGCCATACAATTAGACTTGACTCCAACAGAGTCCCAAGCAGGCGTCCCCAATACTGGGGAAAAAAGCACCAAAGAAAACAACTCCCAGCCAAAGATCTGCCATCAGTACAGCCGCAACAGAACCAAGGAAGCAAATGACATCAACAAAAGCGCGTCCTTTGAGACTAAATTAAATTAAGGTGCACAAAAGAAAACATCACCCAAGATGCGCACGACACATTACACCAAACAAAACATTATAACTAGGTGTTTGTCTTTGCTATAGATGTCTTGTATCTCTTTTGTGATGGTAAAATCACAAAATCCTGACCCAAAAGGTGATTTTTTATTTCTAGAATCTTTTTAGCTTTTTTATGGATGTTTGTCTCAAACAGCTGCCCAAATGGGGTTTTGTTTTTTGCCAATGACTTTACCAGCAGCATTTAGGATTCTATGAAGTTTATTTTATTTTTTAATTCTCAGATTGCCATACCAGGCAGTGATATTGTAACTTACAATCTTCCATCATTCTATGTAATATGTAAGCATTATTCATTGTTTCATTACTTAGCTTTTTATATTCGTATTTACTTTGTAAAGCTTAATTGCTGCTCGTGGAACTTTCTAAATGTAAAGTATTTATGTGGTCCGATTGTTCTTTTCAGAAATAAACAGTTAAAATTGAGCAGTTTTTTTTTTGTCTAGAGAGGCTCGGTGGTTGAACGGTTAAGCGCTTGGCTTCCGAACCTGGTGTCTTGGGTTCGAATCTCGGTAAAGACTGGGATTTTGAATTTCAGGATTTTTAGGGCGCCTCTGAGTCCACCCAACTTTAATGAGTACCTTACTTTAGTAAAGGCGGTTTGTCGCTGTGCTGGCCATATGACACAATGCTCGTGAACCGTTGGCCAAAGAAACTAATGACCTTAACATTATCTGCCCTATTTTTAATTGTTTTGGTACATGCTGAATATGTAAAAGAACACTTTGCTGATTTTTTAGAGAGAATTATTTGCGTGGTAGCCCACTAGTTAATTAATCCAATAGTTCGTTGAATGGCTACCTGGTCGTGCGGTTTGTGCCTTGGGACTGATTTTCGGACTTATCGATGGTCCAGGGTTCAAACCCTACTCTCTCCCCTCCCTCTTCGTCTAGTGTAAGGTTTGGACCTTGGAAGTAAATTCTCTTCCACACTCTGAAGGAACATCTGAAACATGTCAAACATTTTACAAACAAAACACCTATTCAGGCCTCACGGAACACTAGGGCTCCTCGGAACACAGTTTGGTAAACACTGGTCTAATAGACGCCTAACAGCTTTTCAGGTCAGCTCTTTTATAATTGTATAAAATAGGTGTCACGAGGTTAGCGTTGGGCGTGACATGTAATTGCTGATTAGTGTATACTTTCGAATGCTATAGATCAGTGGTTCCAAAACTTTTGTCTCGTAGACCCTTTGCAACTTTTTCCGGTTTTCGGTAGACCCTCTGCTTAAGTTATTATTATAATTTTGGAAAAATTTATCAACTTTAAAGCTCACTTTTTTTAAAAACTAATTTTTTAGCCAGTTAGTCGAATAGTGAAAAGTAATTTAAAGCCATATTGTAAGCTGTACCTATTTATTAACAAAATTCAAATTTAAGCCAATTAAAATAATAGTTACTATTTGTTACATTCCATCATTAAACACACTATAAACTTTCTGTTTTAAAAGGTTTGCAAGATCACCATTTGCGGCTATGGAGATTATGTTTCATGTAGGGATTTGTTGTTCTATAAAGTTGTCCTTAATTTGCCTTAAATATGAATTAAAATGTTTTCGCAAAGAGCAGTTTTTAGAGGATTTATAATAAATCAAACAAACGTCATGTTATGAACATAAAGATAAGAGAGTCGAGAACCATGTCTGTATAGTATGGCTTTAATACACTGAATGACTACACAACACACATTTCGTGAACACATTCTCACGGACGATGTAACAAGCACATGTAAACATAAGAACGACAACCGATACAGAATATAATTTTCATAACATTCACCCCCCCCGGTTCAAATAATGCTAACTAGTATTATAAACAATAGAAGAATTAAGTAAGTGCAGAATCAAATAGCTTATTAAAATATATCATGATAGATCAAATATCTCATTAAACTCAAGTCAACAAAACCAAATGAAAGTAGTAAAATAAACAAATGTCATTTTGGAGACAAAACTGAATGTCAAAGTAAGAGTTCAAGTAAGCTGATGAGCTTCTACACTCCGTAGTTGGGCCTAGTTCTCCTTACTCTAAGATTGTATGTATGTGTAGTTTCATCTGCTTGAGTTTCGGTCGGTCTTCAGTGGTACTGGTGGTTTCTTCAGGCATGATAGAATCAGTAGGTTGATTCCTGGGAGGTGAGCTTTGGATGGGGCAGCCAATATCAAGCTCTGTTCTACTCTGATTCTCATTTTCTATAACTTTTTGTTCCTCCCTAGGGGCTAACATTCGTAATGAGACAGTTTCCTCTCGACCGGTTGGTGTTCGGATTACAGCGTACTGAGGGTTGCATGTTACCAAATCAACTTCCTCTGTTATGGGATCGTATTTAGATGATCTAACGTTCTTCTTCAGCAGGACAGGACCAGGACTGGTCAACCATGTTGGCAAGGATGTCCCGGAACCACTTCTTCTTTTGAACCCAAGAAGTCGTTCATGTGGTGTCCTGTTAGTTGCAGTGCATAGTAATGACTGGATGGATTGCAGAGCATCATTTAGTACTAGTTCCCATTTAGCTATGTCCAATTCATTAGAATGTAGAGCCAAGGTGATGGCTTCCATAAAGTCCCGTTAAGTTTCTCTATTTGTCCGTTTCCTCTCGGACTGTAAGGGGTCGTTCTACTGGTTGCAATTCCTCTCTCGTGGAGGAAATGCTGCACCTTTGTAGACATAAACGAAGTTCCCCTGTCAGTGTGGACGTACGCTGGAAATCCAAATATGGCGAATAGTTCATTGAGACATTTAACAACCGTAGAGGAAGACATATCGGGACATGCAAATGCAAATGGGAATCTAGAGAATTCATCTATAATGGTAAGTAGATTTCTTGAAACAGTAGGGAGAGGTCCCTTGAAATCCATGCTAATTCTCTCAAAAGGTTGAGTTGCTTTAATTAGTTCTCCGGTCGGCTGTCGAAAAAAAACGGGGCTTTAGTTCTGCACAAGCTTGACATTGTTCTATTACAGTTCTGACGTCATCACAGGAAAATGGAAGATTTTTAGTCCTTACGTAGTGCAATAGTCGAGTAACGCCCGGGTGGCAAAGACTAGTGTGCAGCAATTTAAGGTCATTGCGAGTGATGGCAGATAGATAGTTTCTGGTAAGTGTATCAGCTACAGTGTTCTGCTTGCCAGGGCAATAGATGACGTCATAGTAGAAACACGAGAGTTCAAGTTTCCTCCTTTGAATTTTTTAATTTTTAATTTTTCCTTTGTTTGACCTGTTATACATGAAAGAGACAGATCGCTGATCCGTAACAAGTGTGAACGTTTTACCAACTAAGAAATGTTTCCATTTTCTCAGCGACTCAACAATGGCATATGCTTCTTTCTCAACTGAAGAATGTTTTCTTTCACTTTTTGTTAATGAGAGAGTGAAGAAAGCAACGGGCCGGCCATCTTGGTTGAGGGTCAATGGCTATATCAGAAGCATCCGTCTCAACGGTTAAAGAGCGATTCGGATCAATAGTATATACGGCGGCTTTTTCAAGCTCATTTTTCAAACTTTCAAATGTTTTTTTGACTTCTTCGGAGACAGGAAATTGTTGATTTCTTGTTAACAGGCTTATTTTTGTTGAGAAGTTAGGTATCCACTGTGGGTAGTAAGCCAGAAGACCCACTACTCGTTTCTGTTCACGCATGTTCACTGGTACGGGTAATTCCCTTAGAGCGCGAAATCTCTCAGGATCCGGCTGAAGTTGTCCGTTGGAAATCTCGTATCCTAACAGTCTCACTTTAGCAGTGCTAATTTCACTTTTTGTTTCATTAAGAGTGATTCCATACTTTTGAGCACTATCAAGAAATCGCTGTAGGTTTCGGTCGTGCGATTCAGAGTCCATACCGCAGATGGTCAAATTGTCCACATAAGCAAAAGTGTCAGTGAGTCGTTCGTCTTCGATGATTTTGTCAATCGTACGCTGAAAACAGGCGACTCCATTCGTAACGCCAAACGGAATCCGACGGAATTGATACAGTTTCCCACATGCTTCGAAGGCTGTGAACGGCATTTCCTCTTCTTTTATAGGAATCTGATGGTATGCACTTTTCAGGTCTAAAGTGCTATATACAGAGTATTGCGAAATCTTCTCTGCCAGTTCGTCAATTCTGGACATAGGGTAGGCGTCTAGTAGAGTGAACCGGTTTATGGTTTGGCTGTAGACCACAGCCATTCTTTTCTTATGTCAGTCATTTGTTGTGACTAGGACTTGTGCACGCCAGGGAGATTTAGATGGTTCAATAATTTCATCCTTTATTAGTTGTTGAATTTCCTTCTCTATAAACTTTCTATTTGGAACTGAGTATCTGCGAGACCTTGTAGCCACTGGGGTACAGTTTGGTGTCAGATTACTAAATAGGCTAGGAGCCTCTACCTTCGCTGGCTGGAGAGTACTCAGGCATAATGATGGTTTCTGACCATCGAAAGGAATAAACAAATTTTGGTGCAAACTTATAAAGTCAAGCCCAAGTATTACGTCAGAGCATAAATTGTCTAGTGGAGAAAGTCTAATTCCCTCGTATCGTTCATTTTTGAGACGTATGTTAGCGTAGATATGTCCTTGAGTGATCCGAGATAGATGGGTGGAAGCCATAAAGATTCTGTTGCCTGAGGAACATGTCTGCCATTTGTGCTTCTTAACGATGTGCGTCGAAATATAGCTTTCACAGCTCCCAGTGTCTACTAGGGCTTTCAATGGCACGTTGTTGATGCAAATTGGTATTGTAGATTTGTTTAAATTCAAAGGCTGCACAGTAGCAATAGCCGAAACTGTTGAAAATCTAGATTTGCAAACTCTTTGAAAGTGACCCATTTTGAAGCACTGATTGCATGTCAATTCCCTTGCAGGGCATTGAGAGCGGGGATGCTTAACCATGCCGCAAAAATAACACTTCCTAGCTAATGCATTTATTTCATGTGTGTGTGAATTGCTTGCACTTTGAGAAATCGTTACGTTTGGCAAGGGTGAGGCCGAAGAATTGGTGAGAGTAGTTGCCGCGCAATTAGTTTCCGGCTGTGATGATTCATACTGTAATGAGTGCTGATAAGCATGTTCTAGTAAGCGAGCCTCCTCGAAGGCGTCCTTTAAACTCAAAACAGTCTTTTCGAGTAGACATTTTCGAATGCTGTTGGACACTAGTCCATTGATAAACGAATCTCTAATAGCCTCTTCTCGGTGTTGTTCAGCAGTCACTGCTTTGAAAATGCAATCTTTGGATAGAATTCTTAATTTCTGCATGTAGGCGTCTATCGTTTGACCTTGCTCTTGTTTGCAAGTAGCTAACCTGTGCCTAGCAAACACCTCATTCTTTAATTGAATGTAGATGCCATTTAGAGTCTGGATAGCTTCATCAAATGACTCCTTATCAAGTATCATTTGATATACAGCAGGAGAGATATAGTTTATCAGTAGTTTCTTAGTATCAAGATTGTCTACTGATACTACCGATATAAAATTTTTAAACGTTTCTTACCAGTGCTGCCAATGCTCTGCTGCTTGCGGTGCTGTGGGCTCGATGTCAAACTTCTCTGGGCGAAATATCCTATCCATTTCGAAATTCTAACAACTTCACAGTTTTGGATTCAGTGTATTAAATTGTCAATAAAAATACCTCATTACCGTTGACCCGATTGAATAGCACTGACCAAATAGCGCGAACAAAACAGCGCAGACAAAATAGCGCCGACAAAACAGCGCTGACAAAATAGCGCCGACGAAATAGCGCCGACGAAATAGCGCCGACAATATAGCGCCGACAAAATGGAGCAAAATTTCCCTACAAAATACCGCAAGACAACATAGCACCGACTGACATATCATGTGTATAAAAGTACCGGATTTTGTAAATGAAGATCTTGGGCAGCATTTCTTGTTGAGGTCTCTATCTTCAGTTTTAAGAGATCTAAAGCTACGCCCTAGTTGCAGAGAAAGAGAGTATTTAAACATTTTATCTTAGTCTCCTTTTCACAATTAGTTAATTCTATTTCAAAATCCAATTGTTTATGGTTTCACTAGGGTCGGTGTCTTCCGGTGCGGTTAGCCTAGAGTGTCCCCCCCCCCCCCCCCACCGCTATCAACTTTTTCACTTTTCTTAATATAAATTCATTTTGTTGAACCAATACAGTAAGCTGATTACTCATTTTCATCGATTTTTGCATAAATGTAAAATTAGTTAATTCTATTTCAAAATCCAATTGTTTATAATATTTTTTCAATAGTTTACATATTTTACAATTGATATTTACTAAAATCACCTAAATATGTTTTCTTTGTTAGACTTTTATACGGAAACTGTATATCATTTGCTGCGTTATTCAAACTTTTACTAATGTAAGTTTGCCGCTACCTTAGTCATCTATTGGTCTCGGGGAGCATTTAAAAATCACCCATCGAGGTCCGGGGCTAAGCTCCGGGCACCAAGCATTTTCCTTCATTTCTGAGCTTTAAAAACTCATTTTCCTAAAGTCTGTCAAGTACAATTTCTTCTAGAAAGAAGATCAAATAAAAAAAATTAAGATATGAACGGGTTGTATCTGAAGTAGGAGAGACGATCGAAAGCAGTGCTTCTTAAGCTTTTACCGTTGGCAACCCCGCCCACTAACCTTTTTTTTTTCAGAAATAGAGATATGTGCATACATTTTAGACTTTTGTATAACCGAAATTGTTCTTTCAGGATATAGTATTAGAGAGGCATCAGGCTCCCTATCCATTCAGCAAGGTGATCTGTTAAAGCGTTGTTAGCTCCTCCAAGCGTTCTCAGCTTGTGTCGTCTTCAACGTATTTTTCTTCCAGTAGTAAAGAAGAGCCCGTGTCGACTTTAAATTAGAACGAAGTGGGACGAAATATTTTCTCTGAGCACACTATTTATACTAGTTGCTAAAGTTGCTAAAATTAAGTCTATTAAAGATGGAGGCAGCATTGACCAATACTATTCAACGTGGGATGTTCGAAGTACATATAGCGCAGGGATGTCTTAAGATCATCTTCATGTTCAGTAAGAAGCCTTGCCTCGAACTTTTTTAGTTTTTGTCACACAAAAGTCGTCAACGAAACGATGATAAACACTTAAGAAAATTTGACCATTCAGACTAGAGACTTTGGACCATTCAGACTAGAGACTTTGGACCATTTAGACTAGAGACTTTGGACCATTTAGACTAGAGACCTTGGACCATTTAGACTAGAGACTTTGGACCATTTAGACTAGAGACTTTGGACCATTCAGACTAGAGACCTTGGACCATTTAGACTAGAGACTTTGGACCATTTAGACTAGAGACTTTGGACCATTTAGACTAGAGACCTTGGACCATTTAGACTAGAGACTTTGGACCATTTAGACTAGAGACTTTGGACCATTCAGACTAGAGACTTTGGACCATTTAGACTAGAGACTTTGGACCATTTAGACTAGAGACCTTGGACCATTTAGACTAGAGACTTTGGACCATTTAGACTAGAGACTTTGGACCATTCAGACTAGAGACTTTGGACCATTCAGACTAGAGACTTTGGACCATTTAGACTAGAGACTTTGGACCATTTAGACTAGAGACTTTGGACCATTTAGACTAGAGACTTTGGACCATTTAGACTAGAGACCTTGGACCATTTAGACTAGAGACTTTGGACCATTTAGACTAGAGACTTTCGACCATTTAGACTAGAGACTTTGGACCATTTAGACTAGAGACTTTGGACCATTCAGACTAGAGACTTTGGACCATTTAGACTAGAGACCTTGGACCATTTAGACTAGAGACTTTGGACCATTTAGACTAGAGACTTTCGACCATTTAGACTAGAGACTTTGGACCATTTAGACTAGAGACTTTGGACCATTTAGACTAGAGACTTTGGACCATTTAGACTAGAGACCTTGGACCATTTAGACTAGAGACTTTGGACCATTTAGACTAGAGACTTTGGACCATTTAGACTAGAGACTTTGGACCATTTAGACTAGAGACTTTGGACCATTTAGACTAGAGACCTTGGACCATTTAGACTAGAGACTTTGGACCATTTAGACTAGAGACTTTGGACCATTTAGACTAGAGACTTTGGACCATTTAGACTAGAGACTTTCGACCATTTAGACTAGAGACTTTGGACCATTTAGACTAGAGACTTTGGACCATTTAGACTAGAGACTTTGGACCATTTAGACTAGAGACTTTGGACCATTCAGACTAGAGACTTTGGACCATTTAGACTAGAGACCTTGGACCATTTAGACTAGAGACTTTGGACCATTTAGACTAGAGACCTTGGACCATTTAGACTAGAGACTTTGGACCATTTAGACTAGAGACTTTGGACCATTTAGACTAGAGACTTTGGACCATTTAGACTAGAGACTTTCGACCATTTAGACTAGAGACTTTGGACCATTTAGACTAGAGACTTTGGACCATTTAGACTAGAGACTTTGGACCATTTAGACTAGAGACTTTGGACCATTTAGACTAGAGACTTTGGACCATTTAGACTAGAGACTTTGGACCATTTAGACTAGAGACTTTGGACCATTTAGACTAGAGACTTTGGACCATTTAGACTAGAGACTTTGGACCATTTAGACTAGAGACTTTGGACCATTTAGACTAGAGACTTTGGACCATTTAGACTAGAGACTTTGGACCATTTAGACTAGAGACTTTGGACCATTTAGACTAGAGACTTTGGACCATTTAGACTAGAGACTTTGGACCATTTAGACTTGAGACTTTGGACCATATAGACTAGAGACTTTGGACCATTTAGACTAGAGACTTTGGACCATTTAGACTAGAGACTTTGGACCATTTAGACTAGAGACTTTGGACCATTTAGACTAGAGACTTTGGACCATTCAGACTAGAGACTTTGGACCATTTAGACTAGAGAATTTTAACCATTCAGACTCGAGAATTTTGACTATTCAGACTCGAGAATTTTGACCATTCAGACTCGAGAATTTTGACAATTCTGACTAGAGAATTTTGATCATTCAAAAAGAATCACGTCAGTAGGACGTTTGGAAATGTCTTCTCCAAAAAAAATATAATCGATATTTTAGAAGACGCCTCATACAAAAACGGTAAAAATTTTAAAAGATCCTTATTGGTAGAACATACGAAGTCTTTATCTTACACTATTTTAACTTTTTAGACATTGATCATGTCATTTCACTGGGTTAATAGGCTAAATAAGACGGATAACTACAATGAACTTATACCCGTGTAAAATTATTTGAATTGTTTCACTCCATCACCGCGTCGCGCCCTTATGAAAGAACGTCGGCCCATTTCCGTGGGGTGTCCTCCCTCCCCCTACAACTTGAGAAAAGCTGCAGAAGTTCACGCGAGTTTGTCATGGGCTTGTTGTCCTCAGATCATCCTCATCTTCAGAAAAGCGTCTTGTAGCGGGCCTGTTCTGTTCAAAGCAAAAAACGTCAACATTACGATGGTACGTTAGTCGAGAGACATTGGTTTGTACTGCCGTAAAGACACGGGGGTAGACTCTAGAATCTCGTTGTTGAAGAGGTATTAAAATGTTTTCTTTAGAAGAGCCTTTTGAATCGATCTTGATGCTAACGTAGAAAAGTTCTAATTGGACGATAAAACGAGGTCGCATAATTAATAATTTTAATATGTCTTCAAATGTTATAAAATCTCTTTACACGAAGCTCAATAGAAGAATTTACAACTGACAACTTTCTAGAAATGTCAGAAAAACTAAAGAACAATTATAAATAATAGATCTCAGAAAGAAAAAACAAACTATACGTGAACAGCAAATAAACACTACATCTAAAGAACATGTGAAGGCATATAAATATCTATGCGTTTTCATTTATAACAAGCTTTCATGGGAAGACATTCTCGGAACTCTGACAAAGAAAACAGCCCAGCAACTTTTTTCTTATACAAATTCAATAGCTATAAACTGAATAAGAAGATCCTAGATACTTTTTACAGCGCGACTATACAAAATCTGCTAACATACAGAATAACTTGTTTGCAAGGCAACGCTTCATCTAAACTGTTGCGACCTCTAGAAACCACCATAAAAAAGGGCATCAAAACTTACATTCACAGCAATACTACATATAAAGGAACTTTTTGAACCAAAGTGTCTAAGGAAAAATTGAAAAAATCTTGGGAGGCAACGGTCACCCGCTCAATTATAACTACGTCAGGTCGTGGCGAAGAAGCGACTGCTGTAAATCAAAATAAGAACGGAGCGGTACAAAAACTCGTTCGTACCTCACTCGGTCAGACTATATCACCGCCACTCGTTCATCAGAAAACATGAAAAGGACAAAGATGCCTGTGTGTAGTCGCTGAATGAACTTTTTATGTTGTGTCTGTTGTATTTATGTGTATGTTTCTGTTGTGTTGTCTTTATATGAGAAAAGAGTCCTTGTAACCACAACTAATTTCCGTAAGGATCAATAAAGCAGTCTTAGTCTTAGCCTAATTAATACTAAAATTAAAATGACTACAATGCAAATACAATGTTTGTTCATAAAAAATCAACAACTACATTTGCATCCCCCTTTTTATCATGTAACTTTTTGGACATTTTTTAGCAAATAAAATAAAACATATACAATAAGGCCTTAAATTAAATATATAGATATAGATAAGAACAGTATATATGCCCAGACATAGTTGGGTATATATCTTAAGATTTATTTATTTTTTAGTCTGCTAGTTTTTTGACGATATTGAAGTTTTCAATTCAGGATTTTATTTTCTAGCTTTTGCTAATATTCATTCTTTTTCCATTCGGGTGTCACCCCCCTAATGGGCGTCACCCGGTGCGGACCGCACCCATCCCGCACCCACTAGTGACGCCCCTGTTTTGACATCAGGATGGTGTAATGGTTAGTCCTCTTAGCACCGAGATACTGAAATGAGGAATTGGATCCCTATTGCTGCCTTTTTAGTTTGTGAAATATATGCATCATTATTTTTATTGGTAAATAGTACACCTTTTCAGTTTCAATGAAGATGTATTACGTAAGTTGAAAACAATGAAATAACGAGATGTACAGCGATTTAAACGAAATATACATTCCCTTCACTATGTCTTAGTCTTCTCAACCGATAGGGCATCACACATGATCCGTCAATGGTCTTCATTCTCTCTTTCAATGACAGGTCCGTCTCTCTCTCTATCTACGTCTTCCTCTTGTAAGAGTTACTGTTCCTGAAGACAGGGCCGGTCTTAGGGCACTGCAACCTATGCGGCCGCAGTGGACCCAGCACTTTCATATTCCCCGCGCTAATTCTAGTTGTAAATTATTAAATTAAACCATTTTAACTTATAACAGGGTTTTCGAGATCTCCTGATTTTCCAGGAGCGCCTGGAAATCTTCTGAAATTGCAAAGTCATGAAAATATCCTGAAATTATTAAAATATCCTGAAAACTCAAAACATGTTCTCCAAAAAAAAAAGAAAAAAAAAAGACAAAATTGTAATTTTTGGATGTCATTCAATATGGAAAACACCAATCCTATTAGCGATTAAAAAAAACGGCATTGTCAGCTTTCATTAATAAAAATAATAGGGTGAATTTTAATCATAAATTTTAACAAAGCAGTAAGTTCCAATGCTTAATTTACTGTAATAGTCAATGGCGTTTAAATCTATCTCGATCTTTAAAAAAAAATCAAAAGCGATATTTCGCTAGTCGAGAGTAAATCTAAAAGGCAGATTTGAATGTTTGTCGGCTTTATGTTGGAAATCTACCTTCTACTGTAGATGGCTATTAAGTTAATTTGATCGTGATTTCGCACTGTAAAGTAACGAATAAAATGCATAGTCAAATTTATTTCCTAAAAAAAAATCTTTATTTTCAATTATTATCCTAATCCCTACCCAGACTAGGCCCCGCGCAATCCATTTCGCAAAGGGCCCCGCAATCTGTAGGACCGGCCCTGTCTGAAGGAAAGTCTTTGCGAGCACTGATGACCCTGTGATATGTGGCAATAAAGTTTCAGTTTTTATTCGCCCGTCACATCCTGTTTCAAATCTCTTTGTTTCTTTATGCAGCCTTTGTATGGGAAACCAAGGATCTTTCTATAGCTACATAGTTCAGGAAAAAAAACAAACCAGGTCCTTCTGTATTGCAACTGATATCAAATTTTTAACCTCAATTGTGTCTTTGTCCATTTCCTTATGTTATTAACACGTGGTTACATCAGAATCTTTTTTCAGGCGACACAAGCAAAAGCACATACCGTGACAGCGTGCGAATTTCTTTTATTGTTGGGGATTTGTTACAATGGAATTTTTAGATATATATATTATTCTCTTCGTGGCCCTACCATGCGGGACAGCACGAAAAAGTCACGTAAAGATAACTCTTTTCTACAAGTCAGACTAGAGTTACCCCACGTAACTTTCGCGGCGACATACAGCACGGCTCAGAAAAAAAGAGTGATGGGTGGAGAGAACTAGTAATCTTTCTCTGTATACATTCTATACATTTGTCAAAATTTATGTGTGTATTTTGTGTGCACACGTCAATATCTGGTGTGCATGTTTTTTCTGTTGTTTTGATTTTGCCCCTTCGTATTGCCCTTCGTTTCCTAACCATGGCCACCGCTTCACAAATATTTGGTGGAGTCAACAGGTCTTTCAATGTAGTCGAAATTCCTGCATCAAGTAACTGTTTATTTCTATCAGTCTCATATTTCTGGAAAAAAAGTTATCGACGAAACTTGCTCTTCAACTTCGCAAGGTGGCTGGTAAGCTTTGTTTGCTAACATTGGGATAACTATGGCGACGCCCTGTCCGTTGTTCTTACTCACGGAAGCACAGTCATACACTCTACTCCATAATACGCTGCCTACATGAATACTTCTGGCGTTTAAGATGGCGAGGTTGAAATTGTGGCGATATCTCCAATTCTTCCCACTACTATCACTATTCACTTCCGAGAACGTCCGCATGACCCTCCTCGAGTTTACAATCCGCTTCAACGTTTCACCATATCCCTGCTATTTAGCGTTCCTTTCGATCATGGCCATTACTAAGCAGGGTATGCTACGCCGCGGGTCGACTAGTATTTCATAATGTTTTGAGAAGTCAAATCTGATTTCTCTATTTCCGGGAATTTTAGTATTGGTGGTGAGCTAACAAAAAGTAACCTGAGCCATGAGTTCGAATTTCGATAATTCGTGGTGGCATTCCCCTTAAAAAATGCTTTCAACTCTTTATCTCCTAATTGACGATATCATTGTTGGTTTGACCTCATTAAATCAAATTAATGTTTGATTGTATAAAATTTACTTTGTGTGATACATAGAGAGCATGCATTCCGCTTTAATTTCACACCAAATAAAACACTTTCTGATGCCAAAAAAAAATTTAAAAATTATTTAAGCTTAATCATAGCAGTGTAGAAAAATACGAATTAGCGAAATGAAGCATTCCATTCCGTTGGAACGTGGAAAATAATTACAGAGAGAAAGAGTTAAAGCAAATACAGTAAAATTCATCCAGATATACCATTCTTTTTTCCTTCTTTACCCCCCATGTTTCCCAAAGGGTCCAGATAAGGGTTTAGATAATAGCGTATTGAGAAAGCTAAAAGAATGACATAGATCTAAGCAAAAACTTTCGTTAAAATATTTCTAATGACATAGATTTATTGTTGTCTAATTACATTGCCGATCATAACTAATAGGGTTCCCGGGCATTTCATCCCTGGTCATTTCATCCCCGGTTATTTTATCCCTGATCATTCCATCCTCCAAACCATCAAATAATAATCGTAAAAAAATGTATGAAATAAACAATATTTCAATGATTTATTAGAATGTACACTACAAAAGAATAAACATTAATAAATAAGAATATAATGTCAATAAAAATGTATAAAAAAATACATCTGTATATATAATTCTTTTTGCGTGTCATTGAAATCAATTAGATAGGCTATTGCTAATTGGTACAGAAGACGATTCTTTCATTCGTATTGCTGTATAGAATCTAGACTAGGTCAATCTAGAAGATCAAGATCTAGACTAGAACTAAATCTAGAATATATTCAGACTATATCTGGAATATAGACTATAATCTAGAAATAGAATCTACGTCTAGACTAGAATTCGTTACACGTTTGATCTTAAAATTACTAGATCTAGAGCTAGACCATGCAATATTATGATCAGTATTAGCAGGCCTACTAGTGGGTTTTAGGGCACTATGCTGTTCGCATTAGAGTCACTTCTCAATGTGATATGATGTGATAGTACTGTTTACATAATAAATCCATCTGTACCCCTAAGCTGTAAGAAGATAAGCTATTTCCTTAATTGATTATATATGTAGGCTAAATTTTGTTCAAATTGTTTAATATATGGTCTCCATTTAGTCTAATTAGATTGTTGTGAGTGTATAATGAGAATATTTAAAAACTGCGGGATATAATAGTAGTTTGTTATTTTTTAAAAACAACATTTGCATCAGTATTCCATTCAATGAGTTATTTAATAAATGTAAAATATATTTTATTATGATCCATTGAGACTTTTGCCATTAGTTGTATTTTTTGTACCAATGTGCGAATCTATGAATGAAGCTTGAGTTATTAATGAAAAAGTCCATGACCTTTAAAAAAACACTTACCTTCCCTGAAGTTTTTCATTTAAAAGTGTTGTATATTAAAAAAAAAATTGCCTGCATGTATAATTTAAAAAATTAAATGGTTCACTTTCGGAAAAGAAAAAAGTAACCTTAGCATCAGAACTTTCAATGATCTAAAATATCATGATGTCCGATTTTCATTTTCACTTTTAGTTTCTGAGATCTAAATGGGACGGACGGACGGACAGACAGACCACATAAAACCAATAACGTCTTTTCCCCTTTCGGAGGCCGCTAAAAATTACTCGTGATTCAAATTAAGCACACGCTCCAACTCCATCATTGGTGATTTTTAATAATCTGTATCGTTTTTTTTTCTTAAATTTAAAATTTAATATTTCAAGACATTAATCAAATTATAATGGAGTTATTTAGGTCTAAAAATAATTGTAGATATTTATTTACAAGTACAGTTATATCGGCAATATCAAGTATTAGATCTAGACTAGATCTTTGAGTTACTATGAACACCGCCCTATCTAAATCTATATCTAGACATGATTGGTATCATATAAATTTTAAAAAAAATTCAGTCTTTACTAGAATTCACTTGGATCCCCAAGGTCGAAAGTCAAACGCCTTACCGCTCAGCCACCGCGCCTCCCATCCTGGCTTTAGCCTTTTAAAAATTCCACGAGGTTACGTATTGAATAGAGGTATTGTAAAAAACAAAAATAGACATTGGCTAATTTTATCTTACTTGAATCCGATGTAAAACAGGATAGTCTGTTGAATATTATTAGATGAGTGAAAAAAAATCAAACTCAAAACTCAGTTTATTTGGTTGTAGACAACATAGAGGAAAAAAAATGTACATTTAATGTTCACAGTCTAGAAAAGTTGTTCAATTAAATACTAATAAATAACAATCAGCACCAAAAAAAAAAATTATACATAGTACAGATAAATACGTTAACAACAGCTCTACACATTTAGTCATAGACACATTCATAGACATGATTCAAGGTAAGTTTAAAAAAAAAACCACGATAAATATTCACAGTCCTCATCACTCATAATTTGTATATTTCTTTTCTGTAGGCTACCTCTAGAGCATGCTTGTCAATGTTCTCATACCGCAAAAAATGTCTACACATATTTTTCTTTGACTGAAAAAATGTCTAGACATTTATTTGGTTTTACTGAAAAAATGTCAACCATAGACTTATATTATATCTGCTGGAAACCGGAAATAAATTCTTATCCGCGATTGATCGATCGTGAACATTTTGTAGAAAGTTGGATCAAGGCGTTGTTTTGTAAAGTAGTTAAAAGCAGTAAAGTTGTTTTTTTTCCAACCCTAACCTATGTAAAATATACTTTAATTTTTAGATTATTTTACATAATTACTTTCTTTGACTGAAAAAATGTCTCTCTACTTTTTTTCTTTGACTGAAAAAATGTCTATATATATTTTTTCTTTGACTGAAAAAATGTCGAGCTATTTATTTTCTTTGACTGGGTAAAAGACGGTGTAGTAGAGGTCCCAATATGTCTTCTATTTCTTTGGTACTTGACACCGTTTTTATTGTCTTTTTGCTATGTATGCTAGTGGATTTACTTGGTCAGGGACTCTACCTCGTCTCCATGTTGGACCATCTGGCCATTGGTAAAATACCTTCTGACCAATGCTCAACAAGCTCATATCTCGAGCTGTTTGGTTTTAGCGTCTTATTACACTTAGAAGACGTCTCAGTTGTTTGAAGGTAGCTCCTTGAGAAATTCCTGCCGGAAGTTCTTCTCTTGGCAATAAAGTCCGTGCTGTCCTTCTTAATAAAATGTAAGCCGGACTAAACTCGCAATGATTCAGTAATTGTACAGTTAACCTGTTAGACCTTGTTGTCTACAGAATAGATGACGTAAAGGTCATCTGTTTCAGTGGCTTGCGGTTAACGAGGGTTTCGTGTAGCCAGCACAACGACCCCGGTTCGGAAACAAAGCGCTTTGATATTCTGTAACTGCGCCTCATTCATTTAATGACTAACCTGAAGTACGGAAGATAACTTTTCTAAACTACTTAACAGATTAAATAAAATATCCGGAAAGACAGTGTTTTGGGGAGATTTTATCTTCCAGCCAGAAATGAGACCAGAAATGAGACCAAATCTAAAGAAAGAAAGAGCCTACCCCCCCTCCCCCCCCAAAAAAAAAACCGCTGAAGACTTCACTTTTGTTTAAAAATTTGGTGGACGATCCGATTTTTATTAAGATTCATACAAAATCTCTAAGAAGACATGCACCCGGTTATAGTAACTGACAAAAAAAAGCGTATTTGTTTGGTCAATTGACTTACAGAAGGCATTTAATAGTGTCATACTGAAGAAAGATGATCCTTAGAACCCTAAGATATTTCAAACTTACAAAATAAATAACTATTCTATCGGACAGAAGAGAGCTGATCCTTTGAACCCTAAGCTATTTCGACATTATAAAATAAATAACTATTCTGGCGGATAGTAGCCAAAATAAATTCGGGGGCTCTACTACTACAAGATGACAAAGCCATTGCATATGCATCAAGGACAGTTTTTGATCCTCAGAAAATGGAGGTTGTCAAATTGAAAAAGGAAATATTCTCACTACGAGTTGCAGCACAATAGTGTTTATCGGTAAACGTATCTCATAACTATATTAATACAGAACGGTCACTATCAGCTAGAACATATATTTAATAAGACTCTCAGTTGCTCGCCTTTAAGACTTCAAAACTTGATGATGCGTTTATATCGATATAATGTGCCGTTCCAATATATAAACGAAAACACATTAGTGATAGCCGACATATTACGAATAGTTAAAACATCCAGTCGATTATAGTCATTTTCATGTCTTTGGAAAACTTCCAGTTCAAATGCAAGTCTTTACTTTGGCTAAATCGGGTTGTCATTACTTTGAGCCCAGTTGATTTCTGATATTGTCTAATATCCCAAAAGGAATTGTGAATACCCATATTACTGAATATTTCTTCAGCCAAAATGTCATCTAGCGCTGTTAAGTAGCAATGCTCATGCTCACTCAGCAATGCCTTGTTTATTTGTTGAGGCTCAACACAGATTCTGATTCTGCCTTATGATTTTTTTTATACCAATGCCACATGGCTAACCCACTCCGTGGGCCCTGTTCTTCTTTCCAGAATTCTTTGTCGAACTAATGAGTTAAATTTCAGCTCCGACTTTCTCTTTTAATGATATGGGAATTCTTCCACCATGTTTAAAAAAAAAGCAATAATATTGGACACAAAGCTCACGTAAAGAAAACAAGATAACTCTTTAATCCGCCATCATGCCTGAAAGTGCAAAAGCGAAACTCTTTCTAGTATAACATACACTTTAAAAAGGCGGGTGTCTCTATGCAGAATGAGAGGACTCATCGTCCCATCCACAGGATTAAAAAGTTCCTTTATTCTTTATACATTTTTCTGGTTCCGCAAGGTTGTTAACGCCGGAAGTGGTAATGGTCTTAAGCCCATCATTACCTATAAAGTGCTTACAATGGCATGCGTCTCAAATAGCCTCTGACAACCAGTCCAACTCCTGGCCTTCACGTGTGGTTCAGTTACTGAGCCTGGCGGAACCGTTACCACAGACAGGAGAAGGGGCAAAGGCGAGCAACTTGCGCCTAAACCAATAAGCTTCGGGCAGGAGGGGCTCGTTAGCCTTGGTTGGCTACCCATCTAGGAGAAGGAAAACTCTGAATCCAAACCTCCGCTGCCCTGCGGCTATACCCAAACACGGGAAAGGCTTCGGTAGACAACCCTGAGGAAAAATCAGGAGCTGGTGACCCTTAGGCAGACTGTGGCACTCCATGCTACAGCCAGGCAGGTCCTGCGGCGCTACTGATCCCAAGCTGTATTGGATACTCCGTTCCTTTGGTCACATCAGCTGCGAGGTGAGGGGGGAACTGCTGTGTGGGCGAAATCGTTCCGACCATAAAAAATGCCCTGGCTTTCATCCTATCGCTCTGAGATGAACCATAGTCGTTCTACGACTGAAGGAGGCCAATGAGAACATTTCCTAACAGACCGATTGTACAAATCAGAGGTACGTTAATGTTAAAATGGTTAACATTTGGAGCTACGGTCTGCGGGCTTTTTCAGTGCACGGACCAAAAGTTTGAAACTCACTTCCCATTGACCTCAGACAGACAACATGCTACACCACTTTCAAGAAGAGCATTAAAACCTATCTGTTTAAATTTTTTTTTAGATTAGTTTGTCATGTTAGCTCTTGCGTTTTGTAATGTTATAGCAGCGCCTTGAGCCTACATTTTGTTTGCTAACAGCGCTTTATAAATAAAATTACTATTACTGTTATTATTATTATTATTATTATTAGAACCAAAGGGCGTATCTCTACATTGGAGAAGATGAGACGAACACTGGGGAGTCAGAGGTGTGCTGACTCGGCTGGTTATCTTACATGAATTTTAACACTTGTCACTCAAAGAAGTAATAAAACATCAAACATATTTAGCTTTTGATAGTATACAAAGTTTTCTGCTTTTGAGTAGATCTTAAGTATAAATATTTCATGTTTATAAACTTGACTCAAAACGAATCGTTTGAAACTAAACCATAGTGGTATTTGAGATCGTAAGACCAAAGCTATATTTCAGAACATCAGGGGCGTAGACATTGCAAACATCCAGTAATGTCGCCGGGATCGAAATCTTCATTGGATGGAAAAAACTTTGAACTTTTGAATAGAATTTAAAAGGCCTCGAGCGATCTCCACCCCAAATACTTGAACCATTTATAGGAACCATATCCTCTTTCGTTTCAAGGCCTCTAACAATAGTAGGAACGGCGATTTCTAAAAAAAGGTGATTTTTGTAAAATTTAGTCAAGTACCAACTAGCTTGAAGGCGTTTTACATAAGGTATGTAATACAAGTCACTTAATGAGACTTCTATTACACAACGCTGGCCTGTAAAGTTCCACACGCTGTCCAGAAAGAAAGAAGTATTGTTGATGTATTCAGGAACGCTTTGATTGCTCTTGAAGTCTTCCAAAGTTTTGTAAAACGCAGGTTTACCTATATTCATATTCCACCACGACCACCAGTGTTTTGGCTCGGAAATATTAATATAGTTGTGTACACCTTCGAAAGTTGTCCAAAAATGATCCTTTGTGATGTTCAAAAATGTCCAATGTTTAAATAGAACATCATCACCCATGATGAGGAATCCCTTGACGTTAAAGTTCATCTCTATAGCTCTAACTGCACAAATGTAGCCTACTATCCCATTGTCCAGAGGCTCTTCTATAAAACTAAACTGTTTCCCAAAATTTTTAGTTTGTTCTATAAACTGAGCAGCGTTGTCGCCGCAGTAAATAATGTTTGGAAAAATGTCGCGGTATAGAGCATCAAGGTATCGAACATTGGAGTAAAAACCTGGCTTGTTAAATACAATTACTAAAAATATATCATAGTAATATTTTGAATAGAATATATCAATTGGTCCATTCACCAATTTAGTAATATTTGGGCATATTTTGGAGAGACTCTCGAAGGCTTTTTGAGAAACACTATCTTGTACGTCGCTAGCTGCCACTTGTGGAGATTTCTGTTCGACAGGGATGAAGGTAACATTAGTAAGAAGAGTTTCATGTTTAAAAATGTCGTAATGAAATATATTATAATCTTCTAGTTTTAAAGTTTCATTATCACTTAATGTTAAAACTTCTATGACTCGAGTAGGTTCAGGATATCCTAATTCCAACAAATCCTCCAGCCAACGACTTGTCAGTTCGATTTCTTCAGATTTCCAAAAATGTTTAACGACCATGTCAGACGTTAGTTTGATAACACATTGGAAGAAGGTCATACGAGAAGGACATGTCCAGTTGGTTAAGAAATCAATCAAAAAGTCCGTCTGAAAGTACATGCCCTTCTCGTCCTCAGCGTCCTCCATGTAGGAGTGAGCACTTCTGTTTTGGTGAGCATTTGGAGGGAAGAAGGCCAGCCTGTCTCCTATTTCCCACATCAACCTCTGAGCCCAGTAGCCCCTCCATATGTCACACATTCTAAACGTGGTCCCTGTTGGGATCAACAAGGCCCAGAAGGCTCGTTCATGAAACAAAGTGTTCTGGGAGTTGAATGGACTGAACACACCTTGGGGCACTAGAACTGGAGGGGCGTGGGAGTCAAAGGTCACGTTAAGTGGTGACGTCACAGATTTCCTCGTCAATCTAAAAATAGCATCAACATCCGGGTCTCCGTTTACAGTTCCCTGTTGAATTGTTGGGGATGTCCAGCTGCTGGATAACCTTTTAAGAATAAATATATAAATACATCTATCTATCAATTTATCTTTCAATATATCTATCTATCTATCTATCTATCTATCTATCTATCTATCTATCTATCTATCTATCTATCTATTTATCTATCTATCTAAGACTAAGACTAAGACTGCTTTATTGATCCTTACGGAAATTTGTTGTGATTACAAGGACTCTTTTCTCATATAAAGACAACACAACAGAAAAATACACACAAATACAACAGACAACATAAAGAGTTCATTCAGCGACTACACACTGGTATCTTTGTCCTTTTCATGTTTTCTGATCAACGAGTGGCGATGATATAGTCTGACCGAGTGAGGTACGAACGAGTTTTTGTACCGCTCCGTTCTTATTTTGATTTACAGCAGTCGCCTACTTCGCGACGACCTGACGTAGTTATAATTGAGCGGGTGGCCGTTGCCTCCCAAGATTTTTTCAATTTTTCCTTAGACACTTTGGTTCAAAAAGCTCCTTTAAATGTGGCAATGTTGTAAGTGTAATTTTAGATGCTTTTTTAATGAATTTTTCTAGACTTCGCAACAGTTTAGATGAGGCGTTGCCTTGCCAACAAGTTATTCCGTATGTTAGCAGACTCTGCATAGTCGCGCGGTAAAATGTCTCAAGGATCTTCTTGCTTAGTTTAAAGCTATTGAGTTTGTATAGAAAAAAGAGTCGCTGGGCTGCCTTCTTTGTCAGAGTTCCAAGGTGGTCTTCCCATGAAAGCTTGTTGTTGATGATAACACCTAGATATTTATATGCCTTTACTTGTTCTATAGATGTAGTGTTTATTTGCTGTTCACGTATAGTTTGTTTTTATCTATCTATCTATCTATCTATTTGTCTATAAAGCAAACAAAGCATTGTGGCTTATTAAAAGAAATTTCTATAACTCAAATAAGAACATAAAACGAAAATGTTATCTAACCTTGGTTAGGCTAATAATAGAATATCCAATCACTAACCGGGACCCCTCAACTCAAGAAAACATTAAGAAACTGGAACAGACACAAAATAGAGCAGTGAGATTTATAAAAAGGCAAATTTGACTAGAGTAACACCTTTAGTAAAATCACTAAATTTAGAAAGCCTTCAGGACAGAAGACTCAAAAGTGAAGGAGCAATTATACATAAAACACTGAACCATAATCTTAAAATTTAAAAAAAATCTAATAAACTACTCAGAAAGACACAAAGACACATTCCTCATTCCATATGCTAGGACAAATTTGCACAAATGCTCCATGACTAAATGCATGGCGCGTAGGACGCAATCAACTACTCTTAGGAAGTAGCGTCTGTATCGTATAAAAGCTGCCTAATCTCACTAACTCTTTTCAACATCTTTCTTGAAAGAATAATGAAGTCACTGTAAGCATTGGAAGTAGAACAATTACTAACTTTCTCTTGGCGAACGACATTGATGGTCTGGCAGAGACAGACAAAGAATTACCTGACTTGTTGATTCGCATACACAAGACAGCAGCATATGGTTCTCAAATCAATGCCGAAGAAACCCACATTATGACCAATAGCCAACTGGGCTTGAAAAGAGACATCATCATTGGTGGCGAAAAGCCGAGAAGTGTCAGTAGCTTTAAATATTGATGAGCTATTGTCTCAGGTGAAGTAACTAAGCCTGAACTACTGGCCAGAATTGCACAGTCCACAGCAGCACTTGCAAAGCTCAAAACAATATGGAAAGACAAAGGCATAGACACAAAAAATAAGACTGATGTGCTCTATGGTCACGGCCACATTCCCATATTCATGCGAATCCTGGACACTGACTGCAGATCTCGAGATGAGGATCCTAGCAATGGAACTAAGTTGCTATAAAAAGATCCTAGGTGTCACTTACAAAGACCGCAACTCGAATGATGAGATTATAAACAGGATTAATACAGCAATTGGACCCTAAGACACTAGCGCTTTCAGAACTTTGGAGTGGGCGGGGGGCGATTTTAAAATATGCGTTAAAATACAAGAATAGTAACAATTTTTTTTCAAAAAGGTACCCACGCGTACGCCGTATCGGTGCGTACCGTCACAAAAAAAAAAGCCCTGTATATATATATATATATATATATATATATATATATATATATATATATATATATATATATGTATCTATTAGAATTTAAAAAAGAAAAAAACAGTATTTCTCGAACTTTGGAGAAAAAAAAAAAACAGCCATGTTGAGCCATCTCTCTTGATTGCTAGGGGTCTGGAGGAGCGCTGTAAGCTCCTACGGTGGGATCCGGGGCGAAGTTCTGTTAAGTACATGAAAGCTTTTGAAGTTAGTGTAGCCATTTGTGTTGAATTGGCTGTCGATGTAATTGTGATTTAAACGCCACATTGTTTATTGAAACTCTTTGTTGTCAAGTTCTTGTGTTAGATAAGCTATGTTGTGTTTAGCAGTGGTTGCAGAAGGCCTGGTTGAGAGGATCGTATTCAATTAAATCGTATTAAATCAAGATTTCTGCCTGAGACCATGGTAAGGACAAGCTTCCCACTCCCCTCACCCCCATAAATTATATGCGCGATCTGCCAAGCGCATTAGCTAACACACATTTACATGTAGGAAAAGAAAAGAAATCTACCATGGACCATGACGTCAATTCCCCTCCACCCCATTGGCTGTACGGGAGGCGCGTGCATAAGGATAACAGTCATCAGCATTCTCTCCCTTTCTTCTTGAAGGTACACTATAAAATAAATCAATCATCTTCGTTTTTTTGAAAAATTGCATCCCATTTTTCTATCATTGTTTTCTTTTGATTTGGGCAGTAGTAAAACCCACACTCTCTTTACTTTGATTTAAAAAATTACGAAACAATATAAAAGACCAAAAAAAAATTGGATAAAAATATCTCTTGTTCTGTACATGAATAATACGCTAGACACAAACACACATACAAAACAGAGATATTTATCATTCATCTTAAAAGAAATAATACAATGAATATAGGCCAGGTGATCATGACATTTCGCGCCAAAACGTCTTCTGCGCTAAAATGGCAGCGCCTAAACGACCATCGCGCCAAACTGGCTGCGAAAAAAAGGTCGCGCCAAAACCGCTGCGCCCAAACGTTCTGCTTCGACCACAAACCATTAGTGGTCGTTCTGCAAATAGTTCGCACCTTCTAAAAAAAAAACCCAATAAAAAAGGGTGTATCTTGAATAGTTCCTATAAGCTGACGAGAAAACTTCGAGTCCTAACAATATTTATTCACTTAGACAGCTCTCAGAAGATTGATTTACTAATACACTGCACTACAAGATGCAGGAGTATTTTACGACGGAAAAATTTACCAGTAGGTTCTGTTATTGGCCACTCCAATCTTGGACAGTGGATATCCTCTAGGCCACAATGTGGACTGACCAAAATGTTGGTATGGATTGAACAGTTGCTTTCCCGCGTACATCAGTCCTGATGTTTTTGGCGTGTAGATAAAACCTTTCAAATTGTCTGACGGTCTGAAAAATACGAAAGAGTTTTTTTTTAATCGCGTAGAATTATTTTAACTTACTTTCTATTACATCCACACAATTCAGACCCTACGCTGTTGTCTATGGTTTACGTTTAAAGGCGGGACACGGGCACGCTGTTTAGAAAATAGAGAAGCTTTCAAACTGCCTACATTACGTACTTGAAAAGAAGGAATTGACTGAGTCTAGCGTTCTGGCAAAGGTACCCATCGAACTAGCTTGTAGCTTTAGCTGGCTGTCGTATCGTGGACCACGAACAACACTGGGGAGTGTATTGTTGGTGGTGTACATCAAAGGTGCTTAAATAGTCGATAGAGAGGAGAGACTGATACACCTATGAACTAGACTGTGACCAACGCAGTGGAAGAACTAAACTGTGTGCAACTCAGTGGAAGAACTAAAGTGTGTGCAACTCAGTGGAAGAAGTAGACTGTGTGCAACTACAACTACAACTACAACTTGTTTTAGTACACATGGAGTCTCTTATCAGGTGAGCTGCTTTTCTGCAGTTCATTTATTGATTTTAATAAACTGAAAATATTGTCTTATATGAAAGAAAAACAAATGATTTAAAATCATTCAATATTATGACGAGTTTGGCAGTTTTACAATTAAATAATACTCACCTATTGTCATCGTCAGTTTCGTAGATAAACTTCGCCCCATTCAGTATAGCGTACAGGTAGCCGACATTCTTTCGGGCATAACTTTTGTATGGTAGAGACTTCATGATTTTAAAGTTGAGAAATTTTTGTAACCCGATGCTCAAAAAATCACAATTTTGATAACTAAAAACCATAAACAAATAACATTTGTAATGAAACGAAGATATATGTAGTTGTTTTTTTTTAAAGACAATTGCAAATATATTGTTATATCCCTGTCATGCGCACCGTTTGATCGTTTGAAGAGCTGAGCCGAAGGCTCTTTGAGCTCCAAGTTTGAAAAAAAACTGTTTGGACGCCAAACAGTAAAAAAAAAAAAAATAACCTGTGTGAACACAGTTCTGATTGAGAGAGATCCGAGTCAATGCCTATGTAAAGCATTGCTGTTTCCAATGCCTTTGGCCCCGGACGCATGCTTGGCTGAACATGACCGAAGGCCGAGGGCACCGGGAGCCTCCGCCATTCTCCATCGTTATGCCAAGCGCTAGCCGTGGGGGAATCGCCATTTATGTAACGGTCCCGTGAGGAACAGTGCATGGATGTGTGACAAGTTTATGGGGACTCTTTTGCAACTCCGCCCGTGCAAGAGGTGGACTCTCGTCTACCCGTGGGCATCCCCACAGGAGTTATGTTTCGCCATTCATTTAGCCTAGTTACCCCCTCAAGTAGCCGTTTCCACCCGGGTGCCACGATGAGGCAGAACAGCGTACCGGGGTCATGCGCACCAACATCCAAGCTAGTGCAGAATGTGCGCACTGTTATAGACTAGACTGAGAAGGATGTCAACATTAAGAATAGGAGTTCCGCCCAAGTCTAGAGCCGATATGAAGTGACTGTGCTAAAAAAAGATTTTTTTTTATGTATCATGATGTCCCGTGAATAAATATCGCTTTATTGCCTCCCTTAAGTTATTACAATATATATCTTATCTTATCTTAAAAGGCCATTGTAGACTCCTCTGAAAAGGTATGTTTTTTTTTCAAAAAGTCTTTACATGAACAGTTACAATAGTATACCTAAACTTTTAAATTTACTTAGCAAGTTTTAATATTTTTTTAATTTCAGTTTCTACAAATCTAAATAAATTACCTTCAGTTGGCAGGACTCTTAACATCCCCCACAACGACCACTCTCCATCCTGGCAACTGAGCCAAGTATTTGACGTCATCTGTTGGTGGGTGAATTGACGTTAAGACTATCCATTTCTCAAATGGGGATGAGTTTTTGGTTCTAAATGTTTGAAATGGTAAAATATATGGTATAAATATAATTAAAAAAAATGAATAACTAAAATTAAAAATAAATAAACAAAATTGTAAAAAATGCAAATTAATAAATAAGTAAATAAGAAAATCTAATATATATCATTGAAAGTACGAAGTATGCATACATGTATATATGTATGTATCTTTGTTTGTATATCCCAAATAAAAATCTAAACCGTTTGATCAATCTTGATAAATTTGGCATAAATGTTCCTATGATAATGACAAAGACTGTAGTTATGTTTAATGTCCCTCCCACAACCGGGGGGGCCCTAAAAAAAACAAAAATTACCTAAATGTATCTCTATTAAAGATAATTTTTTTTTAACAAATCGGGTAAACCCGTTTTTTTTCAGTATTTTACATTTCACATTATTATGTCGGATGAAGGGGTAAATCCATTTTCGAACTATACTTTTATTTTCGTGGCAAAATAAAAAAAAATGTGAAAGGTACATTATCAATGTTTGACACAGATCTAAATCTAATCCAGTAGATCTGTAATCCACAGACCGTGGGTCATATCCGGCCATTAAATAACTAAAGAAAGAATGAAAAAGGAGGAAAGAAATAAAAATACATATGTTTGTATATATGTATGTTTGAATGTATGTATGTATGTATGTTTGTATGTATGTTTGTATGTTTGTATGTATGTATGTATGCATGTATGTATGTATGTATGTATGTATGTATGTATGTATGTATGTATGTATGTATGTATGTATGTATGTATGTATGTATGTATGTCTCAAATAGAAATAAAAAATGTTTTATATGTTTCGAATGTTCCTTCAGAGTTAACGATAATTTACTTCCTAGGACGAAGGGGCATGGGAGAGGGCTGGGTTTGATAAATCCAAACGACAGTCTAAATTTCACTTATTGTTCGCTTCCCTTCCCAAAATTGGCCCCGCGAAATCCGTTTAGCACAGGGCCCCACAATGGTTAAGTCCGGCCCTGCTATTTAGTGACAGTTGAATATACGTAGTAGATTACTTGTTCTCTTTCCATGCTTCGGGTGTTCCTTCAGAGTTGAAGATAGTTTACCTCCTAGTCCAAACCTCCCGCAGGACGAATGGGGGATGGGCGCGGTCAGGGTTTGATAAATTCAAACGACTGTCCAGCGCGCAAACCGCACGACCAGGCAGCCATCTGTAGCGATGGGGGGAAAATACCTGTTCTCCCCACCCTCATTTTACGTGAGGTAGAAATAAAAAAAATAGTGATCTTTCTTGGTTACAACGGTCCGTCCATGCTGTTTTGTGAATACTTGTTCTCCCCCCTCTTGTTTTTTCGTGGTGTGACTATCCGCAGAAATCAGAGAGCCCGGGTACGCTATTCTGCCTCATTGTGGCACCTGGGTGGAAACGGCTACTTGAGGGAGTAGCTAGGCTAAATGAATGGCGAAACATAACTCCCGTGGGGACGCCCACGGGTAGACGAGAGTTTACCCCTTGCACGGGTGGGGTTGCAAAAAAGCCCCCACGAACACGTCCCACATCCATGAGCTGTTCCTCAAAGGGAGCGTTACATAAATGGCAGGTCCCGCACAGTTAGCTTGGTACAACGAAGGAAAATGGCGGAGGCTCCCGGTGTCCTCGGCCTTCGGCCATGTGCAGCCAAGCATGCGTCGGGGGCCAAAGGCATTGGAAACAGCAATGCTTTACATAGGCATTGACTCGGGTCTCTCTCAAACAGAACTGTGTTCTCACAGGTTTTTTTTTTTTACTGTTTGGCTGGACGACCAAACAGGTTTTTTTTTCAAACTTAGGGCTCGACTCAGTCCTTGGACATCACAAGAAGAAATAAGAGAGTGATCTTTCCTTTACTTCTTGCTCGTCCAAACTGTTGAGGGAAGAAGAGAATTATATATATATATATATATATATATATATATATATATGTGTGTTTGTACATTTCATTTCATTACTTCTCTTTCATATTTCTATAATAAATCAATATACAATAAGATGGTGCGCAATTGTTTAATTAGGTGTATTGATTCTTTAAAACTCGTTCTTATTTGCAAAGAAATCTTTTAGTGTACTGCAGTAAGCCTAGTGACGTAAGCAGCGTTTTTTCCGGTTCACGTCATGGAAAATTTTCATTCATAAAACATTCTAGCCAAAATTAATTTTTCGATAATGAGTCATTTTTAAACCGATTTAACGGTCGAACTCGAGTTTTCCCGATGTGGCCAATGAGTTGAGAATTTTTTTCTCGGTATTATGCACATACAGTGAAATTTTAAAGAAAATCGTTAGAGCCGTTTTCGAAATAAAATTTATATATATATAAATATATATACATACATACATACATACATACATATTAGAATTGCTCGCTTAAGAGTATATGATATAAGTATGATTAGTTATTGTGTTTTAAAGGCTTTATAAATTGTTTACACTTTAATTACATAGACCTGTAGGTAGCTTTTACTTTGTTGTTTGTTTTTTGCTGGTGAATTATTGCAATGTGTTCAAGCTTCGAAGACTACTGTCCTATACCAAAACATAGGAAATGATCATAACACAGCTTCTCTACTCCTTATTTGCACACACTGAACATGATACGCAGGGCCGGCCCTAATATTTGCGGGGCCCTATGTGGAATGGATTGCTCGCGGCTCAGTGAGAGTAGGGATAAGGATAATAAGTTAAAATTATAATTTTCTTTAGAAAATAAATTCGTCTTTGCATTACATTTGTACTAAATGAAAGCTGACACAATGCCGGGTTTTTTATATCGCTCGTAGGATTTCGTTTACCATATTGATTGACATCCCAAAATGACAATGTTGTCTATTTTAAGTACATTTTTATGAGTTTTCATGAGATTTCAATAATTTCAGGACATTGCCAGACTGTTAGCATATTTTGCATTTTCAGGAGATTCCCGGGAGCTCCTTGAAAATAAGGAGACCAAGGGAACCCTGTTATATGTGACAATTGTTTAATTTAAGAATTTACGCGGAGCTTATGAAAGTTCGGGGTCCACTGCGGCCGCATAGGCCTAAGGCCGGCCCTGATGATATCCAGCTCGCGATCAACGAATTTTCATTACGCTGCCGCCTCTTTTGGTTTAACCAGACCTCTGTAAAACAAAAGTCATGTTGAAATGATTACGTTCAGAATTTGCATACATAGATCATTCATTATTATTGTTATCTCCCTTGATGGGAGACGATACTTATTTGTTTCCTCCCTCTGCTATCTATGGAACTAGCTTATAGTTTCTTTATTATACTATCATTCTGAAGATGTCCTTCTTGGAAAGGCACCTATGTCCCAGTGGTGTCAATAGGGCTAACCGACTTCTAAATCATATCATTACAGCTTTTACCTATAGGCAATCTCCCCTTGGCAACTTGCAAATTCGATGCTGATACCAGGTCTGCTGATACCGGATCTGCGAATACCTCAGCCCTACTGATACATCACCGGCGTCTCCATAAGGCAGCAGCGCCGGACACATAAGCTAAGGAAGAAAGCCTAATAACTCTCAAACCTTTTGGCTCTCAAATCTCAAATGATGATATACCTATATAAGTAAATACACTAGATCTCATCCCGGTCTATTCATCATATCATCATACCTTATTTTTCCTTTGTATAATAAACTTGTATATAATTTAACATCTATATATGGTATTTGTTGACTGCATTTTAACGCTGTGTCTGTTTGTAAATTTGAGCAAGTGTGTGTCCTCAAACTATAAAACCCCCTAGACACCTTAAAACGGCCAACTTTTAAACCACCTTGTCACACTTGCAAAAAGTAATAAGTCCTCAATACAGTGAAGAGACGGAAGCTCTGCTGGATTGATCATATTGTAAGACATCACCCACTCTCAAAATTCATCCTTCATGGTCAAGTGTATGGAGTAGGAAGAAAGAGTCGCCCAAAGAAAAGCTGGCTGGACAATTTAAAAGAAGGAACTGGCATCAGAGACTTTGTTATACTTGAATAGTAATTTCATTTGTATTTTGTATATACCCAGGAGAAACACTCGAGTGATTTCTTGCATGTGTTGTAATATACTTCATGCATGCTAACATTGTCTTCGTTAAGTGCTAGTTTTTTTTATAGTTTTTGTCATATAACCACAACCCAGGCGCGACTCTACACGCAAGTCATAGCAACACACCCATGCAACTAAAACCCATTTGTCAAACCTTGTCATGCAACACTAACATAAAAAGAAGTCACAAGGTCAATAAGGCTGAGAAAAAAAAAAATCGTAGTTATGTCGAAACTGAGAACTGGTTCTAGAAATGGTTATCCTTTTAATAGGTCTAACATTTTCCTAGAAATTCGAAAATCGATGAGAGGAAAAAAAACCCCACCTAACTGGCCACACATTTAAAATTTAGGGTTAAACATAACAGGACGCGGAAGATCGGATCAATAAAAGAACTAAAAAAAAACAACGTTTGAGGTTGTCATCCGCTGCCATGACCGAACAATGGAAAATCTGGAACAGTAAAATTCAGCTTCCCTGTAAAACTTAAAACAGTGTTCTTCACTAGAAGTTTCTGTACTCCAATATGATTTGTGAAAGTTGGACACTGAACGCTGAGGCAGAAAGAAGAATCCAAGCTTTTCAGAGTAAATACTACAGAAAAATGTTGAGTATTAGATAACAAGAAAAGAAGACAAAGGAGTTGGTACTTTTACAAGTCAACACTCTGGTCGGTAAAAAGGAACAGCTCTTCAATACAATGAAGAGCCTAAAGCTGAGCTGGTTTAGTCCTATTGTAAGACGTGACTCACTATTAAAAGCCATTCTTCTAGGTACAGTGGAGGGAGCACGAAAAAAAAGGTCGTCGATAGAAAATCTGGTTGGACAACATAAAAGAATGGACAGGCCTCTCAATATCCTGCTAAGAGCAGCTGCTGACCGTCAAAAGTGAGAAATGTGGTTACTCCAACTGTCACAGCACCCCTACGATGAAAGTCAAGGGACAGACGATCATGATGATGATGAAGATAGTTGTAATTTGTTAAAATATAACCATCTTGAATTAAACTTGGTTGACTTTTTTTTATTACGCTTTAGGTGAATTACCACGCTTGAATAAAACTTTTCTTTCTTTACAGCAAAGGATTCAATAAAAAAAATATAGGTACATGAAGGGGCGTAGAGAGCATAGCTGGCTCCCGGGGTATGGTTCTTCTTTGGCAGTCCCCTTCCTTTTTTACGATCATCCCATAGTAAAAGACCTATATATAGAATACTTTTAATAATAGGAATATAGTTTCCCGACGAAATAGTGCGAACAAATTTGCTTGGAACAAAAAAAACGCAAACAAAATAGGCGATATATATATATATTTTTGGCGCGCGGGGGGGGGGGGGGGGGGGAGATAATTCACCCCAAAACGCCCCCACCTCGAAAAAAAAATCCTGGCTATGCCCATGCATACATATTTACATATATACATACATACCTACATAAGACTTACTTTGTGCTTAATATTGTAGATTACACATTTTGTTGAATGAAGACATTAACGTCTCAAGTTACAATAGCATGTGGATCTATTTAGCGTCTACAAGTGCTGCTGTTTCCTTTTTAATGTCGAATGTACATTTTCTTTAAAGTATTTAGCCATGTCACGCAATCGTAATTGTAATTGCATATGTCGACACATTTTAAGATCTATCTAGTTGCTACTATTTTACAAGAATTGTCTTTAACTAAATTGGCGCCATGTTTGCCATTTACCTTCTGCGTCATGTTAAGGGTCTCGACCTAGATCTAGCTATAATAGGTGATGCATCCTACCTGCCACAGCTATTCGGCCAATGGGCAGACTGGGCTCAATAGATTTGGTCGGCAGCCAGTCTAGGAGACGGAAACTCCGATATAAAACCTACGGCTATCTGCTGTTCACCTGCGTCTCAGACTACTGTGGACTGCATTTAGTTTAAAGAGTGGTATTGGCCTGCGCAAGCCAATTTTCACTTTTAAAATACTTTGGGCAGGCTGAAGGCAATGCAGTAATTTATATAACTAGCCCATGATTACTGCTTCAAATAGATCAATATTCTTTAACATTCTACATCTTATCTATATAGTTTAAAATATAGACACCTTTCCGTTTACTTTAATTTTAATGGTTAAAAATTGCGATTTCTTTAAATACGCACTCAAATCACATAGAATAGAGTTTTGTGTGTAAGTCTACACGATTTGGGTCAACATCGCTACACATGCATTAGCAAATCTAGCGACCTTTTTATTCTAATTCTAATTTTCGAAAAGAAGAATCTAGAAATTCTAGGACTATAACAAGATCTAGATAGTAGATCTAGAATTCTACTTTTAGATCTAGTCTAGATTCTAGATCTAAACATTTTAATGATAGATAATCGTTGCTTGTATTTTCACGTTTCTAATTAAATGTTATCTCAACTATATCTAGACCAATATCTAGAAGAAGATCTAGATCATAAGAGTTCTAGTCTTGAGTTAGAAGCTTGAATTGATTTGGGTAGATTTAGTTCCAAACAATAAATGATTACAAGTCTATCATATCTTTCTATCTTATAAAATATAGACATTACTTCATCATTACGCAAGTCAATCTGTTCATGTCATTTAAGTACTCTAAGTTTAGATCTCTACCCTACTACACTGGTATAACAAGCAAATGTGGTCGTGGACTGGTTCGAAACTCAATTAGTGCAGTTTTTTTTTCTTTAAAGCAGCACGGGAAGGAATTCTTCCGAAATGTTTTGTAAAGTAGTTAGTGCATTGGTTTATCTTCCGTGTATACAGGGAGCTTTTTTTTTTTGTTTAAGGCAGCACGGAAAGAATAAAATTTTCCAAAATTGGATGTATAGACTTTTGAGCAGCGGCGAGCCTTACGTGTACACAGGAAGCTATGTTCAATCCTACCACCACCCAAAAAAATTTTTTTTTCAAATAATCTTTTGTATTTTTCAACGGCCCTCGTATGTTGTAAGGCCTCTATAAGCTTTAATTTTTTGTTATGTTACCTGTCACAATCAGATTTAAAAAATATGAAAAGATATTGTAAAGATGATTTCCTCTTTTATTAACTAATAAAAATTGTATTATAAACAGATTATCTAAAATCGCACTTTTGATATATTACATTTATTTTTCTTGCCAAAAGGTCTAAAAAGTCTCTTTATAGATTATAGGTTATCGGTTTGTTTTCAAGTTAAAAAATATTTTCTGATACTTTGAAGTTTTATTACTTTAGATAATAATACGAAATCATGGCTTGAATATTTCTTTCCGATTGGCGGATGATATGGGAGCGGGCACTGAGTTTGTGTGATGACACAAACACTTGTTGAAAGCTTGTTATTTTTATAAAAGGTTAGTACAAATAGATCAATTGAAATGATTGCAAATCTTGAAATGTCTTTCGAAAATAAGCCTGTAATTAAAATAAAAAGTATAAAGTAAATATCACCCTTTTCAGACCTTGTGATCTATAGGGCAGATGATGTAAATGACCTCTGTTTCTGTGGCCCACGGTTAATGACCAACCACCTTTACTTTTCCTCAACTAATGTCAGGTACCCATTAGAACTGGCAGGACTCAGATGCACACAAAAATCCCGAAATTTAAAACCCCAGTCTTCACCGGGATTCGAACCTGGGACCCCCAATTCGAAAACCAAGCGTTTTACCACTTAACCACCGCGCATCCGGCCGGTAATTAAACTATTCTTTAAACCAAGACGACAAAAAAAAAATGCATCACTGCGTCTTCTACTTTTGTCACAAGCGTAACCCACTCAGACATTGAGATCTAGAGGGCAGATGATGTAAACGTGATCTCTTGGTCTGCACAAGGACCAACCGCTTTACTATTCTCAACAATACATACAAATGATCTTGCGTTGTGAAGTACGTACCTAACGGTGGGTGGCGACGTAGAAGGCTCTGGATCATTCGGTTTGACATAATTTATGTTAACATACACAATCCCGAAAAGGCAGACAACTAAGAGCCCGGCAAACAATTTGCGTGTTGTAAATCGCTGGAGATTGATATCCAAGGCTATATCCATTCTACTTTTTCTAGCAGCGTAGGTTCCAACGAAATGGCGATGAAATAAAAAAAATGAAGACAACAACAACAGCGAAAACAAACAAACACACAAGATAAACAATATTTTAATAAACACACTGTAACAACTATCTCTGCTTGTGTGCCAACAATTTCATTAACCTATGAAACTTAGAACGGTTATGTCCCCTATATACCTATTCCTCAGCTACACTACCATTGAGAATCAATATTCAATTGATTCAATTGTATTCAAAATACAGTATTCAAAAATACTCTTTCAGGCATCGCTTAACCAGGGCAGAGTACCAAAGGACTGGAAAGAAGCTAATGTCAAACCCCTATTTAAAAAAGGAGAAAAATCTGACCCAGAAAACTAAAGACCAGTATCACTTACCAGCATCACATGTTAAATCCTAGAACACATAATATGTAGCAACATTATAAACCACTTAGACAAACATAATGTTATCACCCCATACCAACATGGCATTAAGAAATATAGATCATGTGAAACACAACTAATAGGACCAATTGATGATTTTTCAAAAGGTTTAGATAATAGTGAACAAATAGATGCTATTTTACTAGATTTTTCTAAGGCTTTTGACAAAGTTCACCACCATAGTTTGCTTAAAAAATTAAAATATTTCGGCATTAATGGTCCACTGCATCAGTGGATTAAAGATTTTCTGATAGGGAGAGAACAAACTGTAATAATAAATGGCTCTAAATCAACACCAATAACAGTTAACTCAGGTGTACCTCAAGGAACAGTCTTGTGTCCACTACTATTTTTAATTTACATAAATGATTTACCAAATTGCATTAGTTCAGGAACAAAAGTCAGATTATTTGCAGATGATTGCATAATATATAGAACAATAAAAACAACACAAGACACAGATATTTTACAAAGAGAATTAGAGGAATTACAGAAATGGGAATCAAATTGGAGCATGTCTTTCCACCCAGAAAAATGTCAGTTGTTAAGAGTAACAAAAAAACTAAAACAAATTAATTCCACTTATCTTATTCATGGCAAACCAGTAACACAGACTAAAAACGCAAAATACCTAGGTGTTATAATAAATGAAAAACTGTCATGGAATCCACATATTGATGAAACTATAAAAAAATCAAACAAAGCATTAGGATTTATTAAAAGAAATTTCTATAAATCAAATAAGAACATAAAACTAAAATGTTATTTAACCTTGGTTAGGCCAATAATAGAATATGCATCCACCGTTTGGGACCCCTCAACTCAAGAAAACATTAAGAAACTGGAACAAACACAAAATAGAGCAGTGAGATTCATAACAAACGAATATTCACATTTGACTAGAGTAACACCATTAGTAAAATCACTAAATTTAGAAAGCCTTCAGGACAGAAGACTGAAAAGTAAAGTAGCAATTATACATAAAACACTGAACCATAATCTTCAAATACAAAAACAAAACTTAATAAAATACTCTGAAAGACACCAAAATAATGGCAGATTCCTTGTCCCCTATGCTAGGACAAAGTTGTACAAATACTCCTTCTTCCCTAGTGCTATTAGAGCATGGAATGGGTTGCCTGAGCTAGCCAGAAAAACCAGTGACTTGGCAGAATTTAAGTCATTGGTTAATATGCATGACTAAATGCATGACGCGTAGGACGTAATCATCTTCTTTTTTGAAGTAACGTCTGTATTATATAAGATAAGATAATAGAGCCTGAAGTAAACTCCAAAGGCATTACGAGGAGGAAGATAAGGTAAACTATTGATTCTTCATTTTTTTTTACAAATGTTATATAAACTCACTCTGTCTGTCTGTCTGGTAAAACGTTTGTTTCCGAAACACAATCTCGGATCAAGGCTGAAATTTTTGCATAATTATTTTTTTTTACCTAACAACAAGATAATTAGTTATTTTTTTTTTACACTTAATGATAGATTCTTGTTGAAAAAGCGTGGAAAAAAAAAGGATTTTTTTCTTAGAGGATATTACAATTGTATTAATTCTATAATTTACATTTAACAAGGTAATTAAGCAGTTTGTGTGGAAACAAAAATTCGAGATCAGCCCACGACGTGATCCGTTCAGGCAAGTAAAAAAGCAGGTTTCAATTTTTTCAGCATTAACTCTTTCCCTCCCAATTGACGTTGCTTTGGCCCCATTAAATTAAATTAATATTCGATTTTATAAACTTTATATTATATAAAAAGTGCATGCATTCCCTTTTAAATTCTATACCAAATAAACCATTTTTTGATAACGCAAGAAAACGATATTAAAGCAAAACTGGAGAGTTTCGTCGGAACGTTGGGGCTTAAAAGAGAAAGAGTTAATATCAGAAACAATGAACTACACACTTTTTACAACCACCTATCCGTCGATAAACAAGAAGAGACTTGCTCGTGTTAAAGGTATGTCGATATTGTCGTAGTATTTGGTTCGACTAACGACTTGATGCCACATGTTAGCTAGTTAAGTTAATAGAGTTGCGCACTCTATTAGACCGACAGTGAACATACATTTTATAGTGACGACATAGACTTTGGGGTTAGAGATTAGAATAGAGTTTTAGAAATCAGTTACTGCTAGACTCTTGAGGGGATAACATCTTTATTAGTGACAGACTAAACTGTGGTCCATTCTGTATTAAACATTGTTGAATTTTCCTCTTGAGTGAACTTAGTCATTGAGTCTGTGTTCCTGTTTGGTACCTGTTCATGCTTGTGGCAGTTGTCATAATAAAGAAACTCGCAGTTGTAATACACTCAACTAGGTACGCTTTCCACTTAGTATGATTTAACATCGTTAGAAATACTTCAAATACAAGTGACTTACAAATGCATCTGTTCGGCCCGTTTAGATCTCATAAACTAGAAAAGATAGTGAAAATCCGACATCAAAATATTTTAGTCCTTTCAAAGTTCTGATGCTACGGCTACTTTTTTCTTTTCTTAAATCGAAAAATCTAATTTTTTAAATCACTTATGCAAGCAGTTTTTTCATAACAATACACCACTTGTACAACTATTCATTATTAATAGTAACAAACACTGGAGACTCTTTAGTAGGGCTCAAACGACAACACCATATTTTCAGCACATTTATGTAAATGGTTTTAGATTTTTTGTCAATTTTCTTTTCATTTGTATTGCTACGTTATGTAAGTTCTGTCCTACTAACTAATACATTTACCCAAAAATAATATTTACTTTTTTTAAGAGAAAAAATCTATTTAGTATGCATATACGTTGGGCATAATTTAAAGAATATTTAATAAGTAGTTTAGTAGTAAGTAGTATCACGCGAAATGCAGAGGACAGTGCACAGACCAGGACAATTAACTAAAGTAGTGAGACAGTCAAGTAATGTATTTGGCAACAAGACAGTATGTGGCAACAAGACACTATGTGATAACAAGACAGTATGTAGTAGCAAGACAGTATGTGGTAACAAGACAGTATGTGGTAGCAAGATAGTATGTGCTAACACGACAGTATGTGGTAACAGGACAGTATGTGGTAACAAGACAGTATCTGGTAACAAGACAGTATGTGGTAGCAAGACAGTATGTGGTAACAAGACAGTATGTGGTAACAAGACAGTATGTGATATCAAGACAGTATGTGATATCAAGACAGTATGTGGCAACAAGACAATATGTGATAACAAGACAGCATGTGGTAGCAAATCGTTCTACTCTATCGAGGGGCTTGAGCCAGTTTGAAGTTAGACCCCCAAATCGAGTAGAGATGTGTTTATTGAGCACGTAATGACAGCCTTGAGAGACCGCTCCAAGCTACACCTCTGGTCCACAAATAAGGGCAAACTGAACATGAAAATTGCGCTATCTATATTATAAAGTAGAAAGTAAGGCCTATGTATGTATGTATGTATGTATGTATGTATGTATGTATGTATTTATGTATGTATGTATGTATGTATGTTTGAGCCAAAGAGAAATACACATCTCTGTATTCCTAGGTCTAAAACACTATTTTAACTCTAAGATGATAGAACTTCTCTTCGCAAAGATAGTTTTTATACTTAAACACATGAACATACTATTTATAGTCCATTCATTTCATATTTTACTCAAATTAACATTCAAATTTGTTTTTCTAAAGCATTTTTACATAAGTGCAACTCTATTCCTAATATCGCGTGAATTCAAGTCAATTAGCTATTTTTAGCTCCATTCATAATATTTTTTTTATTCATGAATTCATGCATTCGCTTTACTTATAACATTATTATTTTCTTCAATTGTTTCTAATGCACTGTATCAGTGACTACATCAGCAATACGCAAGTTAAGACCCGCGGGCAGCGGGTAATATCTAGTCTAGTATAAATATAAAAACTATTTGAAAAACTCGAACGATGTGACAGTGCGTGTGGTTGGTTGAATTAGGCAATGGCACGATGATCATCTAGGGGGTAGCCATGGATACCAAACCATCTGTGTCCATAACTAGGTTACAACACGCCAGGTTCTTTGGAAATAGCTAGGCTGGTAATACTTTTGTTATCACGCTCTGATTGCAATTGTCTCTCTCGTTGCAATGTCTTTGCAACAGATTTGAGTCTCTTTCGTTTGACTGGTTTTATTAAAAGCTACATATTTTGCCACACATAGCGCAGGCATAAAAATTGTCCGAAGGTGGTTGGTTTTGATTTTATTTTCACCCTCTGCGTCTGTCCTCGGCAGCGGAATTTGTTTTCGTCTCAAATGATCGTCGGTTTAGCTCTCTAATAAATATATGCTGGAAATGCCTGGAATACCCGCTGAAGTTTATGTGTTCAAGATATAGATTATCCAGACCAGTGATGCCCGCGACGTGGTTTTATCCGGCCCGCCGACTCGTCGGCACAAATTGTAGAACCTCTTTCCCCAACCCCCTAGCCTTTTTTTTTTTCGAGAAGAAAAGGTTTTAAAATCTATCTTACCTACGTTAGGGCACTCACCTTCGATGGATTGGTACGTTAAGGACATAAAAGAGCCGATGAAAGTACAAGTGGGTTCTGAGTTTAGAATCTACCAGGGAAAGTGGACGCATCTTTTTTGTTTGTTTGTGTGGAACATGATAATAATAAGTCCTGTTTAGCCAAAATATTTTATTTGTCAAGAAAATCAACAAGGACTAGACGGCACTGTAATACAAATATGACGTCATTCTTGGTTTGAGCCGCTAATAAAAAAAAATAGTTAAACTACGCCTAGGTATTAGAGGATAGTTGGAATATTTAGCTAAAAGAGACAAGAGAATGAGTCGTTGGTAAAAGTAGTTCCAAGTTGCTCACATTTTAAGTAGAGAAATGAATCCATTTTCCATATTTTTTTTGTTTTTTTTTAAAGATAACTTTCAGATATCTCATTAATCAATGTAATTACTAGATTCACAGGTTTAAAAAAAAGTTTCAGGTCAATTTAAAATCGGTTTTTTAACTTGTCTTCATGTGGCCCGCGACACGAGTGTCGGAACTTAAAATGGCCCACATGTCGAGCTAGGATGGGCATCGCTGAACTGTAACCCAATAGTCTTTTTTTTTTTTTAAAGATCATTTTGAAAAATTATAACGGTCACACCAGAGTGTTTTGTTTTTCAAATATAAACATAAACTGTCAAATTTCATGGGAAATTTTCAAGATCCATTACCACCACCATTTGTCTACCCATGGAGATTACTGCAAACTGAGAAGAGGAATAGTAAAACTATAATATCTAAAAAGATAAAATAAAAATAAAAAACTTCAGAAAAAAAAAGGGGGGAGGAATCCGTACTTTAAACTATATCTACCAATAATGTACAAGTTATTTCCCTTATTTGATCTCAAACAAAATAATTAATTACGGACAATTAATTGACTAATTGTGTATTTGTGTTTATTAATTCATGCTCCGTTAGGGAAAATAAATAATTATTTAAAGTATCTACTTCATCGGAGAATGCGTGAGGGAGAAATAGCATTAACAGTTATTTCAGGGGTCTAAATCCAACAAATTTAGCCGTATCTGTGAATACTAAAGTATTAAATGTCCTTGTTAATATTAAACAATAGTAATTAATTACCAGTATTTAATTATCAAATAGGTTACTTTTATAAAGCTGATTCATGTCTTGTCTATGTTTCTACTTGATCCGAGAATGAGTGTGGGAGAAATAACGTGTACACTACTTTTTACCAGTCAGACAGACAGAAAGAATGCGTTGATATAAGTTTTGTAAAAATAACGTCGATTTAGGCATTCTGTTGATAAGGAACAACGGTACCTTATATCTAATATAATTAAAAAACAACTCTAGTCTTCACCAGGATTCAAACCTGGGACCTCGCTTGGGAAGCCAAGCGCTTTACCGCTCAGCCACCGCGCCTCCTGATTGCTATATAACCTATTAAATTTCTCACCTACCTTGGGGTTTGTTTTCGTGTATTAATTTTAAAAAAAAACGTGCGAGATTAACTTCAACAAGGATTGTGAATTGAAGACTGCTCAGTCAAATTGATAAAGACATACTGAACTACTAGTCGGAAGGACATCTTCGACAATTAGTTACAATTCCACAGACGTATTGGCAACAAAGCTGCGAGGGAGATTATTCTCCTTTGGACCAAGTCGTTGAAGAATAATAACGACTTTATGATGCGGTACATATATATATTGAGTTTCGTCGCCTCCTCTACTACTAAATCTTTATAAGGAGATCTGTATGCATAGTGCTCCCAGCAGCATTAACAAAACGAATTCTTTCTGAAGCGAAAGATGTTTCGACAGTATGTAGTAGTTTTGTTTCAGAAGCCTCTGAACCCCATTAATTAAAGATCTTTTGATCTCCTGAGTTTTAAAACCCAAATCTAGATGTTTCAGTCCCGAGTAACGTCATCTTAATTCGTATATTTCTGAAAATTGCTGAAACTGTGGCTATGTACGATCTAAGTTTTTTTTTTCAAACTAAAGCTGATCAAGAATTACTTGCGATCAACGGTGACCATTGGACGATTCCCTAGCTTGGCAAGTTTGTCCATAGAACAAGAGTTGGTGGAAAACAGAATTGATTTGAATAAAATTATTGAAAACTGCCATCAACAAAGCATGTAGATTAATTTGTAGGCAATTTTTTTTAGTATAAAATTAATTTTGTCATTTTTAAAACTAGGAATAAAAGTTTTTACGATGTTTTATTTCGTTTATTTTTTTTCTTCGTTGATTTTGGGGGGGGGGGGGGGATGAAAAGCATCCTGAGGGGCTCCCGCATTAGGCGTCATAAGCCCTAGCTACACACACCACTGGAAGGGAGGGAGGAGGGTGGGATAAGGTAAGAGATTTTCTATCAAATTGTAATGTTTGATGACATTTAGAACTAACAGAACACTTATCCAATTTTCTTTTTTACTGATTTCAAGTGGTTTCCTAATTGCTCATTTTCATCATTACAAAAATATTTAAAAAAATGAGAAGTCATTTAACCTAGTGTGGCTCGGTCACCAAGACCTATCTGTACTCGACTCGCCGATATCTTAACACTACACAACTCAGGACCTCTAGAAAGCTAAACATTTACAGTGCTGTAGTCTTTCCATGACGTTTCAATGCTCCAGAGTCCTGGACCTTATATTCACTCTACATTAAAAAAGATTAGCTCCGTTGTCTATGAAATATTCAACAAGTGAAAATGGTTTGACCACATGCCCGATCCTGAGATCTTACTTACGTCACAGATGAACAATATCCAGGCCACAGCTAAATGGTTTCAAATAGGATGAGCTGGACATGCAATCCTTATGCCTGAAAATCGCGTTCCCAAACTCCTAAAAAAGGAGCAGTGTGCTGCAAGGCTCTCTCAAGGAGGTCAGCACAAGCTTTATGAACAAAGATACTCTCGCAAAGAATGAGAAATTGATGCCATGCGCATATAGGGTTGCTCCTTTGTTAGGTGTGTTTCTTTTGTGCATCATAATAGTTTGTGCGCTGTTTCTAAGGGCGCCCTATGTTGGCGTTATTGCTTCTTTTTTATTTGCTTGGGTAAGTTAATTTATTTTAATTTTCTTCTTTATTTCGTTGCTTTAAAGTCGTTGATTAGACTCCAAAGCCCCCTTCAAGTTCATAGGAAGCAACATGGTGCTCATCTTCGCTCACAAAACAGGAGCTATTAAAGGCTCTATAAAAAAAAAGAACAAACTAAAATATTTTGAGTGGGAAATTTTTTAGGGAAAGCTTGATGTGTGGGGGTGACACCCTGAGATAACCGACGCCACTGCTGTGATCTAATGGCTGCTAATAAAAAAAATAGTTCTACTTGAAGCTTGTAGGCCTGCAAAGCAGCAAACACCATAGCCTCTATTAGAGTTTTTTTTTCTTTTTACTAAAAACATTATATCAACTCCGTTTGTCTAGTTAAAAGTTTAAACATGTTATTTTTCCCTCTATCCATTCTCAGATTCTCAGATCATGTTAGAACTTTGCACAATTATTCATTAAACCTGACAAGACATGAATCAAGCAAAAAAAATTAACCAATTAGTTAATTAAATTGTTGGTGATTAATTATTTTGTTAAAATTTATTTTGTTTGATATGGAAATAAGGGGAAATAAATGTTACTTAAAAAGAGAAGTGGTTGTATGTATGGAATTAATCCCCTTATTTCGTTTCGACACGTTTTTTCCTTACACTTCCCTTCTCGGATCAAGTTGAAATTTTGCAACATTATTCATGGGTGATGATAATACACGAATCAATCCAAAAATTTACCAATTAGTTAATAATTTAGTACTAATTAACTAATTTTGTTTTATATAGCAGAAAGGAAACTAAACCCTGTAATTTTTAAACAAATGACAGTTACAAGTGGTGCTTTCTCTTAAAAAAGCTTTTGTTTTGTTTTAAAGTATTCTTTTTTTTTTAGAACATCTCTTATTAAGCAACATTTATTTCCCCTTATTTCCATAAAAAGCTTTTTAAAATATAAGTTCACACATGTGTGTAGGCTTATAGCAGGCCACTTCAAGTACAAGATTTCCAACATGACAAAGTCTTGAATAATAACGTTCATTTTAGTTCATAACTCAACGCACAGATACACATCTAAAAACGAGCTACTTGACGGATTTACAGGTACAGGACGAAAACTCTGCTGCTTTGCAACTATACCCAAACATGGCTTTCGAGGGTCAACCCTGAGGAAAAATTAAGAGCCGGCGAGCATTAGGCAGTTTGCAGCACACAGCAGTTTGCAGCACACAGCGCTTACACCTAGTCAGAGCCTGTGACGCCTTTGATACCAAACTGTATACATGTCGTTTGCAAAGAATTATAAGCAGCTTTAATTTTATAACTCATGCCACCGATGTGTCATTGAACTGTATTGTTGCTTTAAAAAAATTCTTTTAATAATATCAGATGTAGGTTTTGTGTAAAACAGTTTTTAAAATTACAATGACTGGTAAAATCAATATTTTATCTATACTGTTTTCCGTATTTTGCTATAAGTAAAGAGATATTGTAATAATCTCACAAACCATTATCTTCTTTATATGATGTCGATGAGAGAATTTGTAAGTGTATTCTTTATTTTTGAGTGTTGGAAAGTTTTTCAAATCTTTCTTTTGTTTGTTTGTCTCAGATGATCCTTAAGCGTAATTAGTTTCATATCATCTTAAAAAAGGCACTTAGGCAACCGCTTGTTTGACAAGGAAAGAATGAATCCCAATTTTAAATAATCAACGCTGTACAGTCTTTCTTTTTGTTACACATTAGTTCCATGTAGATTACATTAAACTCTTTAAATACGTATTGGAATTAAATACAATAACTTTTCATTTTATTTGCAGGATAAATATTTAAAGAATTAACTAAGGTACAAATAATATATTAGCGTATGGAATAACTACATAAATGGGATGAAAAAATTAAAGCCACGACCTGCTTGAATGAAATCTATAATCGAAGACCTTCATTGACATCTCATAGACCCCCAATTCATTTTTTACTTTCGTAGACCCCTGGGAGTCTATATAAACCACTTTGGGAGTCACTGGTATAACTCAAAGAGTAACAGCATATAAACTACGAAATAAATGAACATCGAATAAATGTCATTCAACATGAACAGTTACTGAATAAACATCAAATGTTCAACATGAAAATTTTTTAATAATACATAATAGCAAATTAACAAACCCACCTGACAGATATTTGATTTTGTTTGATTAGTCTTTCTTAGTCCTAAGAAGTACTGTTGACTCTTTAATTAATTTAATATATAAAGCGCTGTTAACAAACAAAATGTAGGCTCAGTGCGCTGTGATGAACGCGAGAGCTAAAATGACTAACTAATCTATAAAACTTTTCTAAAAAGTAGGTCTTAATGTTCTTCTTGAATGTAGTGTATCAAGTTGTCTGTCTGAGATCAAAGGGGAGTGAATTTTCAGTAGGGTAACTGCCAAAAACAATGGCTTACCAAAGGTTAGCTGTTCTTCTAAGATTTTAATTGTATATCTCAAGAAAATAAAAATTCTGTACATAAAGTAATCAAATGTTCTCTTAACTCTTTCTCTCCTGATTGACTATACCAACGTTGATTTGACTCCCATTTAACTAAATTGGTTTTGGATTTATAAACTTAAATTTGTGTTGTGTTAAGAGAGCATGAATTCTCCTATAATTAAATACTAAATATAACATTTTCTAATAACAAAGAAAACAGTTATTGAAGTTCAATCATAAACGATAGTGAAATACAAATGAGCAAAAAGAATAATATAATCATTACAATAATTATGGAGGAGAAAGAGTTAATAAAACAGGATACATTAATTTTGTTTTTGACCCAAACACTAAGAAACGTTTCGAAATCTATATTCTGTACCAAGTTACACTTTAAGACTACCTAAAGATATCCGTAAGATAATAGTCATAAATTGCATAGATTACGTTGGCGCGGAGTCAAATCACTTAGATTATGAAGGGTTGGAATTTCACAAATCAGCTGCAACAATTGTTAGGGAGTGTATGTATGTGTTTGTGTGTGTGTGTTTCTATAAGGACGGTGGGAAGAGGTTAGCTATGCAGTGGTCTTTGGTTGGACAGACGCCAGAGTGCCAGAGTGATAAGTCGTGTTTTTTTGTAGTGAGTTAGATTTGTTTAAAATCAACCAACTACTCGCAGACAGAAGGTCTTTTATCAATAAACTACTCGCAGACAGAAGGTCCTTCATCAACAAAATACTCGAAGACAGAAGGTCTTTCATCAATAAACTACTCGCTGACAGAAGGTCTTTCATCAATAAACTAATCGCTGGCAGAAGGTCTTTCATCAATAAACTACTCGCTGGCAGAAGGTCTTTCATCAATAAACTACTCGCAGACAAAAAGTCCTTCATCAATAAACTACGCGCTGGCAGAAGGGCCTTTATCAACAAACTACTCACTGGCAGAAGGTCTTTCATCAATAAACTACTCGCAGACAAAAGGTCTTTCATCAACAAACTACTCGCTGACAGAAGGTCCTTCATCAATAAACTACTCGCTGGCAGATCGTTTATGTTTGTGCCCATAACAGATTCTTGTAAGCTTTATTAGCCAGCGTTCAACATGAAGACCTGCAAGTGTTCTCGTGTTAGGATGTTTTTTCACTCTGTCTATAATAATAATAATAATAACAATAATATGGCAAGGGTTGGTGAGTAAGCACAGATTATATTAACTTTGCCTTGCGGTGATGCAAATTTCATGTGTGCTACTCTTTCATTGCCAATGGCAAACATCGCGATGCAGGGGACGAGACTGTTTCTTATTGCGAAGCCGACACCATGTATTCTAGGGCTTTGTTCTGGTTTTCCTTGCCAGTAGAATGTATAGTTGCTTTCTGTAAGAGATCCACTGTCTGCCAGTCTGGTTTCTTGCAGGCAGGCCACATCAATGTTTAGTCTGCTGAGTTCTCTGTCGATGATTGCTGTTTGACGCATGTCGGTGACGAGTTCAGGGTCAGTATTGAAGCCAGGACACATTGTCCGTATGTTCCAGCTTGCTTAACGCATTAATGTTGAGGGTTTTCTTTTGGTTGTATTTGCAGGTGCGGGTGAGCAGCTTGCTTTTTGATTTTGTCTTAGCACCAAGCACCCAGTGGTGCGGAGAGCTGTGGCGGGATAGCACTTTATTGTCCGAGGACTGCTCGGCTTAAGGCAGGTAGTAGCTATCCAGTGAGGCTAAAAAGCCCCTCCTACCGTCAAAATCTGCACACCTCGCTCACAAGACAAAGCCAAGTCCAAGATCTTTGGAGGCCTTCAAAAGTGCTAATAAAGAGGCGAAACAAATGGCTAGAAAATGTGCTAACAACTTTTGGAGGGATACCTGCAACAGAATCCAAGACAGTCTCCACTCAGGAAATAGCAAAGCTCTATTTGATAGCGTTAAAGCGGCCCTGGGCCCAACAGTGTCTAAGCCTGCTCCTCTTCTATCCAAATCAGGAGAAAAAATTACAGATCAAACCAAGCAGCTAGAACGATGGACAGAACACTACCTCGAAGTCTATGCCACACGGAATACAGTAGACGATGTCGCCCTGGCTTCCCTATCAGATCTTCCTGTACTGGAAAGCCTAGATGATCTTCCGAGCCTTAGTGACCTTAAAAAAGCAATTAACTGCATAAAAAATAGAAAATCTCCTGGGAGTGATGGTATCCCAGTGGAAGTAGTGAAAGTCAACGAATCACTCCTGCTCCTCTATATTCTCCTCTGCCGCTGTTGGGAAACAGGTCATGTCCCACAGGACATGCGTGACGCAACTATAGTCACAATATACAAGAACAAAGGGGATCGGAGTGACTGCAACAATTACAGGGGTATCTCTCTCCTCAGTATAGTGGGCAAGATCTTTGCTAGAGTGGCACTATCCAGGCTGCAAGTGATAGCTTCTAGAGTCTACCCAGAGTCTCAGTGTGGAGAAGGAGTGGTAGATCCACTATAGACATCTTCTCTACGACTACTGCAGGAGAAATTCAGAGAGAGAGACAGACCCCTTTACATCGTGTTTGTTGATCTGACTAAAGCTTTTGACATGGTCAGCAGAAGTGGCCTTTTCAAACTCCTGAGGAAAATAGGTTGCCTTCCCAAACTACTGCAGTTCATTGAGTGTTTTCACGAGGAAACTAAATGCACTGTCAAATTCAATGGAGCCCAATCAGCACCTTTTCAGGTTTGCAGTGGTGTCAAGCAGGGATGTGTGCTCGCACCTACTCTGTTTGGCATATTCTTCTCCTGTCTACTGCATTATGCGTACAACGACATAAACAAAGGTGTGTTTCTCCATACAAGATCCTCTGGAAAACTATTTAATGTATCAAGGCTGCGGGCAAAAACCAAGGTTAGGAAGCTACTCGTCAGGGAACTCCTGTATGCTGATGATGCAGCTATTGTGGCTGATTCTGATATTCAGCTACAGTGCCTGGTTGACAAACTATCTGCTGCTTGCCAGAAGTTCGGCTTAAACATCAGTCAAAGCAGGCTAAGATACTTTTCCAAAACACAAACACTGCATCTCAAGTAAGCATTAATGGCCAACCACTAGAAACTGTTGATCACTTTTGTTACCTTGGCTCCATCATATCTAACAACACTCAACTGGATAAAGACATAAACAACTGGATAGCCAAGGCAATGGCCACCATGTCACGGCTGCAGAAAAGAGTCTGGGACAATATATTGCTGACTAGCAGTACTAAAGCCCTAGTCTACCGGACCTGTGTGTTGAGCACCTTGCTGTACGGAAGTGAAACATGGTCAACCTACTCATGGCAGGAAAAAAAGCTGAATGTTTTCAACCTCCGATGCAAAATAAAATAAGGTGGCAAGATAAGATTACCAATGAGGAAGTGCTACAAAGGGCAGGGTGCCAGGACATCCGCTCTGTTATCAGCAGCAGACGCCTTGGCTGGCTTGGCCACGTTCGTAGAATGCCGGTGGGTCGACTTCCACGGGACATCCTGTATGGCGATCTAATAGAAGGCAGGAGAGTCGCTGGTCGCCCACTTTTACGTTATACGGATGTATGCAAAAGCGACATGAAGCTCTTCAAAATCGACACTGGCAACTGGGAAGAGGTGGCACTGGACAGATCTTCATGGAGAGAGAGCATAAAGTAAGGGTCAAAGATTGCAGATGTCATACACAACAGAAGCAGAAAGAAGGGTGAAAATGCAACGGCGCCTGGTGATTATATATGCCCAACCTGCGATCGCAGCTATGTATCAAGGATTGGCCTCTTTAGTCACACGAGAAGTTGCAGAGGGAAAAGATCGTCTCTCGAGACGTAAAATGCCACAGATTAGACAAGACAGACCACATGCGAGTCAACTTTGGTAACAGACTTCTGTAAACATAACTATATAATAACATCAAGAAATTCTTTCTAATTTTTAAAATTCAGGGTCCCATTTTAAAGTCACCCGAGTATGTTCGACTCTATATGACAATCAAAAAAAAATTCAGGTCTTGTGTCGTTTGTTTATCTCTAAGAGTGTAAAGAGAATTGAAACTCACAGATGCACGGTCTATGGGTATTGTGGATTGATCATTTCGGAATATGTGGCCACTAACGTCTGTAAAGATCTTTTATCACAGCTAAGTTGAGGCCAATTACGTTTACGGGGCTTACTGACATGAAATGTGGCTCTTTCGGAAGTCTCACCGACCTATTTAGGTACCGGTCCACCCGGCATTTGCCCAATGGCCCATATAGTCAGTAAGCCGATGTAAACAAGATATAACCACCTTTTTGGCAAGTTTAGCAAGTCAGTATAGGCTTATGTCGGATTTAGCTGACATGGAGACATGGAGAACAACTGAAGCCACAACAAAAAAAAAATACAGACCTTCATCAACAGATGCCTGAGAAATATCCTAAAAATACACTGGTATGACAAAGAAAACACCAAACTGTGGGAGATGAGTGGACAGAAAAATATAGGAGTACAGATCTTAGAGAGGAAGTGGAGATGGATTGGTCACACCCTTAGAAAAGATATCAGCAACAGAGCTAGACAGGCCTTAGAGTGGAACCCCCAGGAAACAAGACGCAGAGGAAGACCAAAAAGAACATGGCGACGCAGTGTACTTGAAGAAGCAGAGAAGACCGGGAAGAGCTGGGACACCATCAAAAAGCTAGCAAGAGACCGTGGAGAGTGGCGTGTTTTTGTCAAGGCCCTATGTTCCACGAGGAACTCAAAGGAGTGATGATGATGATGATGAAGTTGAGGTCAATTACGTTTACGGGGCTTACTGACATTAAATGTGGCTCTTTCGGAAGTCTCACCGACCTATTTAGGTACCGGCCCACCCGGCATTTGCCCAATGGCCCATATAGTCAGTAAGCCGATGTAAACAAGGTATAACCACCTTTTTGGCAAGTTTAGCAAGTCAGTATAGGCTTATGTCGGATTTAGCTGACCGGTTGATAGTCGCCAAGATCGAAATCTCCAGAGCTACGGGCCTAAATTAAAATAAAAACAAAAATTAGCAAAGAGAGATAAAAGACTGTACCATAAATTACAAATACGAAGAGATAAAAGACTGTACCACAAATTACAAATACGAAGAGATAATCACAATAAAAACAAGGTTACCAAAGATAGTTTGTGTGGTAACACAAACTCGATATCGGCCCTCGAAGTGAAATGTTTTACATAATTCGGATAATCCTTCAGAGTTGAAGATAGTTTACTTCCTAGTCCAAACCTCCCTAGTCCAAGCCTCCCTCAGGCCGACGGGGGATGAGAGCAGTTAGGGTTTGCAGCGCGCAAACCGCACGACCAGTGGTCCACCCAGGTAGGCTTCCATATTTTCAGAAAGAACATCCGAATGAAATCTTGTGTAGTACCCAAACGGTCCCGCAGATCAAAGGATAGGTGAAAGTGAATGTAAAGTTAGATGTGAACCTGGCCTAACTGGTTTCCCTTTCAGGCCTTGTGATCTATAGGGCAGATGATGTAAAGCGCATGTTTTTGTGGCCTACGGTTAACGAGGGTGACATGTAGCCAGCACAACGACCAACCACCTATACTTTCCTCAACTAGCGTCAGGTACCTATTGGAGCTGGGTAGACTCAGAAGTTGAAAATCCCAGTCTTCACCAGGATTCGAACCCGGGACCCTCGGTTCGGAATAAATAATGTAATTGTTTTCAAAAGGCTCAATCTCTAATTATTAGTTTGTCAAAGTCTGCGACATACAATTGTGCGCGAAAATTAAATTTATAAGATTATTATTTGTTTTAAATTTGGTCTACCTTATAATGCATACTAATTAGCTTTTTCTCTTTAAAAAACTGCTTGCATAACTGATTTTAAAAATTAGAATTTTCGCTTTCAGGAACGAAAAAAAAGTAGCCTTTGCATCAGAACTTGGAATGGTTTAAAATATTGTGACGTTGGATTTTCAATATCTTTTCTAGTTTACTAGATCTAAACGGGACGGACGGACAGACGGACAGACATTTCACACAAAACTAATAGCGTCTTTTCCCCTCTCGGGGGCAGCTAAAAAACGACAACGAATTCTGAAAGATGTTGATAGAATCTCTTCTGGGCAGCTGTTTGAGAAAAACATTAATAAAAAAGATTAACGATTCTAGAAATAAAAAATCACCCTTTGAGTCAATTGTAAGACAAATTTCCTTACGGATAATAAAGATTATTCTTATTCTTCTTATTATTATTAAAAATACTCAGAAAGTGACAAAGATAAAGGCATGTTTCCCGTTTCATATACTTAGACCAATTCGTACGAGTGCTTTTTCTTTTTTTTTTTCTTTAGTGTCTTGAGAGCATGGGAAAGGTTGCTTGGACCAGCCAGGTAAACCAAATGTTATTGACACGTACGACTAGATTAACACATAGGCAGGTGTAGGACGTCTTTTATTCAGCAAATAAGAAAAAAATGTCTAACAGCATAATCTGTTCATTTAGAAGGGCTAGGTACCGCGCCCTTTATGTCATTATCAAGTACGTATGTTAAACCACACCTGGTACTTGTTATACGAGTCTACTTTAAATTAGCCCCACCCTATTCAGGTCTTAAAAGGTCTACTTCGCACGGCTGGGTTACAAAACATTTACAGAATCAACCAAACGACAAGAATGCTCCCTAATGCATTTATACAACAGCAACAACAACAAATGTTGCAGTAAATGTAGAGTTAACGGAAACTGCTACAGATTATCTTGCTATGTAAAAAAAATATTCAATTTCACCCGAAGCTGTTTTTATTTAAACGAGCTTGTATTTAATTAGTTTTTTTTGTAGAAAGAAAATTACGCATGAAATGCTGTAATTAATACATACAGCCTGTCTTCACACTAACCTTTTTTTTTTTTTACTCTTGCTATCTTTAAAGTAGCTGATTGGTTAAACACTTGGTTTCCGAACCTGGGGACCTGGTTAAAAACTCGATTAAGACATGGATTTGAATTTTTAAATTTTTTAGGGCGAACCCACTCAATGCTAATGGGAATCTTACTTTATTAATAGAAAGTAAAGGTCGTTGTGCTAATCACATGACACCCTGCTCGTTGTCGGGTGGATTTTGCAGCTCGCGCTTTAGGGGTAGACATAAGTTCCTCGATCTCCCAGGTTCCCCTCACCTCGACAGAGTAATGGCCTTTAGAACTATGGCTTACTGAACCTCGAATACATGTCATCCAAATGAACAACAATTGTTCAACGTGAACAATATTAACACAGCGAAAGTTTAACTTATATCAGTTGAATAACAAGAATGTAAATGCAAAAATTTAATGAATAAATAATGCAACATGACATGACAGATGAATACGGGTTTGGTAACTAGTATTATACATGGTCAAATACAAACAAGCAACTTATTCAAAATAACATAGCACACCTTAATTTCAGTGTCCCAACTCGATCAGGGCCCGCGAAGCCCACAACCTAAAACCATGGAGCCAAGGTGTGACAAGGGAACCTTTTTTTTTTACTTTGACTTTTTTGTTGTTGTTATGGGCAATGAATAATTGTTCAAAGTTTCATCTTGATCCAAGAATTGCAAGCTGGAGAATTTACGTGTACATAATTTGTATCTGACAGAAAGAGTAAGTTGACATATCTGTTAGCTTCATATAAAATAAAGAGAATCTAGATTGCACTATTTCTAAGCAGTTTCATAGCACTAAGCAGTCCAGGCTATGATCTACACATTTTGCCTCATTCAAAGCAGACATAACTGTTGTCTGATAACGGTTGTGCTTAAAATCTCTTTTCGCCCTCTAACCCCAGACTTTGAAGGTAGATTTCGTTTCGGTCTGAAAAAAATATTCCGTGGCCTATGTAAGAGATCTCAAACTGTAAAGTTCAGACCCCGTTTGCTGCCGGTTTGATCTTTTATGCACATCAAACACAAGGATGCAAATACGGACTTTAATAAATTAGAAAGGTATTGTTATAACCCTATCGGTGGCGCGATAGGTTCAGCTGACACACGTGAACTCAGGAAAATCACTCAGGTCAAAGGCTGTCGATGGACAAGGAACAGTACTGCTATTACACGCCAATATGACCCGTGTTATGGCAATGTAATCGAAAGCCTTCACTGACGAGAGACAGAGTTTGCAAGGCAGGGCAGTTGAGTCCAGGACAGCAAGGCAGTAACGACTGTGCGGCACAAGGTAAGTCCTTGAAAATGTAGCTGTTCAAGTCTAGAAGGAGACACAGAGAGACTTGTAGTGTTTAGTAGGCAGTTCTATTGTGTTAAAGCATTTGAAGTTGGTGTAGCCAATAGTGTTTTATTGGCTGTGGATGTATTTGTCATTAAACCGCCACATTGCTACTGCATACTCGTGTTGTCAAGTTATTGTGTTAGATGTGCTGTGTTGTGTTTAGCGGTGTTTACAGAAGGCCTGATAGAGAAGAACGTAACACCATATTGCCTTTTTTTATAAATTACTATACTGAGGTTTTATTTTTTTAAAAATAATCCAGACACAGTTGACGAATCTAGAAGACTGATTAGACTCACAGTTTGGTTAAAGATTAAACAACATAATACACAGATTTATCATGTAGCTAATGATGTCATATATATGAACACATGAAGCTTTGATGTTAGTCTGAAATAACTAACAAATTCAAAACTTGAAAGACAAGAATATTAAAATGTTTTCTGAAAGTAAAGCTAATTCTGTTTAACAGAGCAACAGTTTTTTTTTTGTATATCACAATAATTCAAGGGAATAAGAAAAAACAACAACAACATTAAAAAACATTGCATCATAAAAATAATATTTAAAAAATAAATTAAAAAATAAAAATGTAGAAAAAAATTTTTGCAAGGAAATGTGTTTTGACAAAATACAACAATAGACAGACTATACCAGGGGTTCTCAACCCTTGCGGGGGTCGCAGAAGAGTGGAGGATTGTAAAAAAGGGGTCGCCGAGCATAAAAGGTTGAGAACCGCTGGACTATACATAGGGAGTACGTAAACACAAATGACAGAGTAGATAGTCACAGTAGTAGATCAGGCAACGATAGACAGACAAGAGTGAGTGTTAATTAGGCGCAATATACTGAATAGATAAGAGGTCACGGAAACAAACATAGGACTCCTCTCACTTTTTTTCCACATAAAAACACAGATTACCTCTGTGGTCAGATGTACTCTCACATTCTACATAAGCACCCATTGCAGACTGGGACAGACAATAAAAGCACACAACTTCTGAAGATATATCCTAGGCATAGCAAGATGTTCATCTTATCGATTGCTTAATATTTTGAAACACAATATAATAAGAGTTTGAAAAAAAAAGAGCTTACAAGTTACAAGTAACCCCAAAGGACATAAGTCACAAAAAAACATTGCGTTATTTCCCATTCCTTAATTCTAGTTTGGTTTCAAAGGTTGTCATGGTCAGGGGGTGTCAGTGGGGTTAAGCTCCCATTGTCTATAAAATACTCCTAATGGCATGCGTCTCAAATAGCCTCTGACAACTAAGTTCAGCACCTGGCCTGCTCGTGTGGCTTAGATATCAAGCCCGGCGAAACTGCTCTTACTAACAGGTGAAGGCGGATACCAGGCGCCACACAACTGGGAGCTTCGGGCAGATGGAGCTGGTCAGCCTAGTAAGGCAATTCAATTAGGAGAGGGGTACTCTGACTTTAAACCCCCCGCTGTCATGGGATACTAAAGCTTGAAGAGACGAACTCGAGCAAAAATCAGGAGTGAAGCCCCTTAGGCGTTGGGAAGAGCAACTACGGCATTCTCTCTGGCAGCTTCTGCAACTGAGCTGGTGCCAAATGTAATGCGTTCCTTTGGATCTCGCATTCATGACGCATGGGCTACCCATAACCTCTTTATCTAAGGCCCAAGAATGCGTCCCGAATTAGGGTGCATCCATTGCCTTCCGAGACGAAAGGAACCATATATATAATTCTAGTTGATGTTTCTAGGTTGAAAGCTGATAGAATATTTTCCATAGGATGGACACATCAATGTAACTATTAGTTTGACCTGGTATTAATATTACACATAGACTGGTCACCAAAATGCAACGTATATGTGTTTTGCTGGTCACTGTGATGTCGAATCGTGCATTACTATCCAACTGTCGCGAAAGCTGTAGAATGTTGGTTTCGTGCGTCCTGGATCTACACATAACACGTGCCAAACATAGATAGTACAGATTGACTTCAATTTTGGCAGACAAGATATAAGGTTTCTTCAATAATAACAATATACTGTAATTTCTTGGTAGTTACACAAATATAATCCAATGTATTGGAACTTAATTACATCCTCATAACAGCAGGCACAAAACACTACAAGTCCTCTAGAATACAAATAACGTCCGCATCACGGCGGGTAACAGTATAGCTTCAATAACATGTATCCAGCTCTAAGTACAGAAAGCAACTACTAAAAATATGTGTACTGTCTCAGCTAACTTCTAGTGACTACTGACTAAAAGTGAACTTAGTCATTCCTACTAACTTTTTCTATGTCCGAGGATTCTCGTGCTTTTCACCTTCTTGACCCCCAGGTGAAAGAAAAACTGTAAATGTCAAGCGAGACTTTGACAGTCATGCACAATAAGGCATCACTCCTGTATTGATCTAGATCTTTCTTAAAACATTTCAAAAAATGAAACTAAAAAAAAGGTTATTCATCTTTGTCTCACAAGTATGCATAGAGATAAATCTCTAAATTCAAAAGTGTAGAAAAATGGAATAATATAAATATCTAAAAGAAATACTCAGAAAAATTCTTACAGAAAAATACACAAAATGTGAATATATAAGTAGAATTACCTCGTAAAAAATGAATACAGATCAACTCTTTATTCAGTTTGATAACCCGTTTCAAAAGGCAAGGGCAGGTAATAAATAAAGATCAACTGAATAGAATGGATAAGGCGGACATATTTCGAAGTACATGCATACAAATAGTCAAATTAAATTCGTGAAACATCTTAAATAAACAAACCTTCTATAAAAACACACTATTGCTTTAAAACATTTTTTTAAAAACAAAATGGCTTGTTAACAATGGCATTGGTCTTAACAATACACGAATTTTCATTTTTTAAAAATACAGATTCAAACACTATTGAGATAGCAAAGACATATGTATAGTTAAACATAAGACAAGACAGTGCTCAATACAAGTTAATGCAAATTGTCATTTTGCTATTTAAAAGAGATGTTATAGCTTGTAAACTCTAAAATATCAAGATATATTAGAATGATGATGGTGGATTGACATTGAATATTATTTTTTAAAAATAATACTACAAATGAAAAAAAGAAAGAAAGACAAAGAAAACAAAGTACTAACACAATTCAGCTTTAAAATTACTTCCTTACTAAATATTTCAAGCAAATCAAAGACAAGTACAGAATTGGGCTCCAGCTGAAGTCGATTAGCAGGATTCCTCCAGGTCACATTTGGATGGAAATTTTGTCAACCTGCTACTGTTTGTTTCGAACTTTATTCTAATTGTAACTTGAAAAAAAAAACGGACTACTCTTATAGGGCGCAGTTTTGACATGTCCTCAGTATACACTTGATAACAATATAAATTAGACTAAATAGAGGCCAGATGTAGATTTAGATATAAATATGTTAAACAATTTGAACAAAATTTACATATATTAAGGAAATAGCTTATATCTTCTTAAAGCTTAGGGCTGCAGATTTATTTACTATGTAAGCAGCAGCATCACATTATGAAGTGAATCTAATGCGAATAGCGTAGTGCACTAGAACCCAGTAATAGACCTACTAATCCGTGTGATTGTCGAAGAGCTGAGCCAAAGGCTCTTCGAGCTCTAGGTTTGAAAAAACAAACAAAACCTGATTGAACAGGGTAAAAAAACACAAAAAGAACCTGTTTGAACAACCGTTCTGTCTGGAAGAGATCCGAGTCAATGCCTATGTAAAGCATTGCTATTTCCTATATATCTGGCACTCCGGGTGCATGGGCTAGAATGCATGGCCGAAGGCCGAGTACACCAGGAACCTCCATCCTTTTCCTATGTTGTACCAAGTTAACCGTGTAGGACACACCATTAATGTAACACTCCATTGAGGAACGTCGCATGGATTATTGACAGGACCGTAGGAGATCTCTTTTAACTCCGCTCCGTGCAATGGGTTCACCCTCGCGTACCCGTGGTTACCCCACGGGAATTTTGTTTTGCTATTCATTTACCCTAACCACTTCCTCTAATGGTCAGTTCCGAACGAGCGCCACGTTGAGGCAGAATAGCGTGCTTGTGCCTACTAATCCTTATCATAATATTGGTCTAGTTCTAGATATAGTACTTTTAATATTAAGCGTGTAAAGTTATACAAATTCTGGTCTAGATGTACATTCTGTTTCTAGATTCTAGATCTAGTCTAGATTCTAGTCTAGATCAAGTCTGGATTTTGCAATAACATTTGAATAAATGCCATAAATAGTGGGATTTTTACATTTTGAGTAAAAATTTATATTAATAGGTAATCAGCTCATTGTATTTGTTCAACGAAAAGAACTAACTGGCAATATATATATATATATATATATAGTTCGTCCATCGTGGTTCGATGATGAGCACTTTGTCATCCAGGGGGCTGAGGGTTTTGCAATGGGGTTTTATGCCTCCTTATGGCTGGTGAGACCTATGTGAGCCCGGAATGTTCGGCCGCACACTGGGCAGGTTATTCCGGCTGGAGCTATTTTCGTTTGCCTTGCTTTTCTTCTCTGGCGTTTTTCTTCCGCCAGCGTTGTTCTTTTTTCTTCATCAACGAAAAGAACTAACTGGCAATAGTGTTTATTGGAACTTATTTGAAGAACGTTGATGAAAGAGGGGGGTGACACCCTGAGCCACCCCACTTGGCGCCACGACATCCCCATGCTGTTCTCAGATGATCCAAGAAGTTGGTTAGAAGAGTCTTATCAAAGACGACGCGTTTGCTTTTATGTGAAAAATAACGCCAAATAATTTGGGTCAGTTGTTATTATCCCTTCGGTTGAGATAAGAATAGTGGAGTATATTGTTACTTTGGATAACTTCCAAAAAACGCTTAATCTCCAAGCCTAGGTTCCTATATTTTCGTTGCTTTTCCTTTTTAGCTTTTGTTAAATTGTGAGATAGTGGTTACGGCAATGTCAGTAATGGTAGCGTGAAAGTTCGCCTAACCTAATTCCTCCACTTTTTTTTTCCGGTCAGAAGTCGTTGATTAACATGCATGACTAGATTGACACATGAAATGTGTAGGACGTCATTATCTTATTTTCTTTGAAGTAACGTCTGTAATAAATAAGATAAAATAAGGAGCTATTCTTAGCAGGATATGAAGAGATATGAAGCTTTTCTTTGGTCGACCCTTTCTTCGTGCTCCCTCCACTGGATCTTTCAAAGTGGAACGTTTCTATGTTTCTATGTTTCTTTTTCTATGTTTCTATTTTTCTTTTTCTATGTTTCTATGTTTCTTTTTCTGTTTCTATGTTTCTTTTTCTATATCTCTATGTTTCTTTTTCAATGTTTCTATGTTTCTTTTTCTATGTTTCTATGTTTCTTTTTCTATGTTTCTTTTTCTATGTTTCTATATTTCTTTTTCAATGTTTCTATGTTTCTTTTTCTATGTTTCTATGTTTCTTTTTCTATGTTTCTATGTTTCTTTTTCTATCTTTCTATGTTTCTTTTTCTATGTTTCTATGTTTCTATGTTTGTCAACTTTTTTTACGTGTCCCCGATCTATTAAACAAAAACAATGAATTACCATTAACTAATTGTCTAATTGGTTCCTTTTTAAAAAATGATTCACGTCGTGTCTATTTTAATGAATAAATTATGCAAAGTTTCAGCTTGATCCGAGAATGGGTGTGGGAGAAATAACCTCTACACACTTTTTACCAGACAGGCAGAGTGAGTTGATACAAGCTTTGTAATGATACATCTGTTAAAAAGACAATACCTACGTTATACAATTTAAAATAAAATGTAAATAAATTGGCTCCAACCGGGTATCGAATCTGAACCCGTGATTTTGACACGTGACATGAGTGGGGAGAAGTAAAGGCGATTGGTCGTTGTGCTGGTCACATGACACTCTCGTTAACCGTAGGCCACAGAAACAGAGGATCTTTACATCGCCTGTCCTATAGACCACAAGGTCTGAAAGGGAAACTTTACTTTAGATCAGATCTTAATGTATCTAATGGCCAGGCGTTCTTCACATTTCAGTGAGACGACCTATGGTCGTTTCGCGACGAAATGAGGCTATACATAAGATCAGGACGAAGTGGGTAGCTCCTCTACGTTAAGGCAGGTATAGAAAGGTTTCAACACTTTTGTTTTTTACAAGACTTTTATCAACTCACTCTGTCTGTCTGTCTGTAAAAAGGTTGTACACGTTATTTCTCCCACACTCTATCTCGGATTATATTAATATCTTGTACAATTATCGTGCCTGACGAAACAGGAATCAAAATAAAAAAAAAATTATCCAATTAGTTATTTAACTATTTGTAGTTTTTTTAAATTTTATTTTGGTATCGAAGAAGGGAAAGAAATTATACTTGACAGACGTGGTGTTATAAGTTGAATTAGTTCCCTTGAGTACACCTATTTTTAAGCGATCACGGTAACAGTCAGATACGGTCTTCTTCCCCTTTTCCTCTCCTTCCCCCAGCGGGCCCAGACAAGCGATAGGATCATAGCGCATGGAGAAATCTAAAACATGAAATTGCGCGAAACAAAAAACAAAACAAAAAACAATTGGTTAAAATATTTTGTTCACACAGGTTTATTATTGTTAAACTAGATCTACTACAAATTTAATTACCATGACTGATCCGAACTAATTAATACAATCACAATTAATATAGGCTTTGTTTTTGATTTTTTTTAAAGTACCTTTAAAAAAATGTTGTTCTTGTTCCTATTTCAGTGTGTGTGTGTGTGTGTGTGTGTGCTTCAAGGTCATTTATCGTCACCTAGAAGTTCATAAATCCCAATTCAAGGAGCTGTGTGTGTGTGTGTGTAACTGTGTGTGTGTTCGCGCTTTTTATTTCGTTTGTATTTCCATCCATAATATTATTGCTATAATAGTGATGCTGAGGTCGACCGTGTTGTAATCCTTTCGTTTGGACCAATAATATGACCTTATCTTATCTTATCTTATAATCTATCTCTACCCTCACCTAGTCTTATCATTTTGAAATACATATTTTATTTCTGGAAAATTAAAATACGATGGCTTAATTAACGTGTTATAATTTGCAAACTACAGAGTCTGTATAATTTACCTCATGTATTTACTTGCCTATTCAATCAATTATGATCAAACGACATGGAACATATTTATATTCTGCATTGTCTGGTTTGAAAACTAGGGACGGATTTGGTGTTCAATTATTGCAAATCAAAAATATTTGTTTTTACATTTGTGTAAGTGAAAAGCGTTATATTCCTACGGAACAGAAGAGCTGGTTGACAACGTGTAGCCAAAACTATATTTCAAGACATCAGGAACATACACAGTGCACATATCAGAGAAAGTCACGGGGTCCGTTAATTTCACTGGGTGGAGAAAATGTTGAACATTTGAATAGATTTTGAAAGGCTTTGCGCGATCGCCGCCCCAAAGGCTTGACCCGTTAATCAGAACTAAATCTCGTTTTGTTTCCAGGCCTCGAATCACAGTGGGCACAGCGATTTCCAAAAACAAGTGATTATTAAGAAACTTTTTCATATACCAACTTGTTTGAAGGCGTTTAACAGCAGGGATGTAATACAAATCGCTTAGTGAGGCTTCAATTAAGTCAGAGCGGCCAGTAAAATTCCACAAGTTGTCCAGAAACAAAGATGTATTGTTGATGTATTTTGGGACACTGTGATTACTTTTTAAGTCCTCCATAGTTTTGTCAAACGCTGGTTTACCTATATTCATTTTCCACCACGACCACCAGTGGTTTGACTCGGAAACATTAATAAAGTTATGACCCCCTTCGAAAGTTGTCCAAAAATGATCCTTTGTTATGTTCAAAAATGTCCAATGTTTAAATAAAACGTCATCACCCATGATCAGGAATCCCTTGACGTTAAAGTTCATTTCTATAGCTCTAACTGCACATTTGTAGCCTACGATTCCCCTGTCCAAAGGCTCTTCTATAAAACTAAACTGCTTTCCTAAATGTTTAGTTTGTTCCACAAACTGAGCAGCGTTGTCGCCGCAGTAAATAATATTTTGAAAAATTTCGCTGTATAGAGCATCAAGGAACCGAACATTGGAGTAAAAACCTGGCCAATTAAATACAACCACCAACAAAATATCAAAGAAATTGTTCGAATAGAACGTGTCAATTGGAGCAGTCACATATTTTGTAATATTTGGACATATTTTGGAGAGACTCTTGTAGGCTTTTTGAGGAACATTATCTTGCAGATTTCTAGTTGTCACTTGTGGTGATTTCTGTTCGAACGGAATTAATGTAATATTAGAAAGAAGAGTTTCATGTTGAAAAATGTCATAATGAAATATATTATAATCTTCTAGTTTTAAAGTTTTATTATCACTTAATGTTAAAACTTCTATGACTCGAGTAGGTTCAGGATATCCTAATTCTAACAAATCCTCCAGCCATCGACTTGTCAAATCGATTTCTTCAGATTTCCAAAAATGTTTAACGACCATGTCAGACGTTAACTTCAGAACACATTGGAAGAAGGTCAGACTAGAAGGACATGTCCAGTTGGTCAAGAAATCAATCAAAGTGTCCGTTTGAAAGTACATGTCCTTCTCGTCCTCAGCGTCCTCCATGTAGGAGTGAGCACTTCTGTTTTGGTGAGCATTTGGAGGGAAGAAGGCCAGCCTGTCTCCTATTTCCCACATCAACCTCTGAGCCCAGTAGCCCCTCCATATGTCACACATTCTAAACGTGGTCCCTGTTGGGATCAACAAGGCCCAGAAGGCTCGTTCATGAAACAAAGTGTTCTGGGAGTTGAATGGACTGAACACACCTTGGGGCACTAGAACTGGAGGGGCGTGGGAGTCAAAGATCACGTTAAGTGGTGACGTCTCCGATTTCCTAGTCAGTCTAAAAATGGCATCGACATCCGGGTCTCCGTTTACAGTTCCCTGTTGAATTGCAGGCGTTGTCCAACTGCTGAATAACCTTTTGAATATATAATTGTAATAAATACAGTATAATAATTATTTATCATAAATTAATGTTGTTGTTTTTTGGATTAAACAAGAAAAATGTTTTGAAATAATTTAAACATGAAAAAAAGCTTATATTAAGAGCGGTATAAAAGGCTGGATGAATACCTCCTAGCTTGAAAACTAGTGGATAGTTGGAAATGCAGAAGACGTATCCAGATGTAGTCTTTTATGCATCATGCCACTAGACTGTCTGATGAAGCTGGCCTCTCCACCAACCGACAAAACATTCAACGCTTTCATCCCCTTCCCCCTTGGTGTCGCCCAACGACCCCAGACATACGCTTGAAATTAGTAGACCCTAATGCCACTAAGCAAAGCCGTTCATCTAACAACCTTCAAATTCTAGCACTAGAAACCATTAATGCTTTCAAGCCCAGTGCTATTTTTGCATATACTGATGTGTCAGCATTGATATATTCTGGAAGAGCAGGCTATGGAGCCTACATCTACTTTCTTCGCCCTATTCAGTAAAAATCTTTTTACCATGTGGTAGTGTTTGCAGCTTTGATGCGTCGACCATGGCAGTCTGTGAAGCATTGAAGGTCATTGACTATCAACTCAGCGAGGGACATTTGAAGGCAACAAAGATTGCAGACTAATTGACCCACCAGGGAGGGCGAATTCCACCCACTGAGGAGGCTGTAAGTTTTCATCATGCCCTGGCTATAATGTAAAAAACAGAAATTGAAAAGTAGTTTGAATGCTGGGACAAGTCCCTAAAAGCCCATGGAGTCTAGGAGCGCATGGGGCGCCCTGACCGCACTTCCCCGTGGTGGAGGCTGTCCAGGCTTGAGCAAGCTATTATAGCACAGTGCAGGACAGGCCACTGTCCTGTTGGCTCATATTTTTCACGGCCAAATTTCAATTCACGGTGCCCCCGCTGCGGGGAAGAAGAGGAAACCGTGCCACATAGTCTGTTTCACTTCTTCAGACTTGCCGATCTCTGCCTCGACAGGTCTGGGAAACCAAAACTTCTCGACCTGTATGGTGACGTGTATGCACTACGCAAGACAGCAGGGTTTCTCTCCAGGGCTTTTGCAAGAGAGGATTTAAGCCTCTCAAGCCCCTCACTCCAATGGAGTTTGATGAGGGTGATGATATATTAGGAGTACGTGTATCAATAATTGTTTCACAATCAGTCGTGTAATTAAATTTGTAAAAGATCTAGATTAACAAAATGGCATTTATAACAATAAAAAAAAATAGCGAACTGATTTCGAACTCATGGCTCAAGACTTCTCAAGCCAATACGGTAACCACTCTACTAGCGAAGTGTCTATGACCATGAAAGATTGTATAGTTATCTATTGTCTCTATTTCATGTTTTAGTTTATTAAGCCAAAGACAGCAGCCTTAAATAAAAAGGACTAATTTATTATAATTATACTTCAGTTAAGTACTATTTCTTTCTCTTGTTTGAGATACTAAGCAAAAAAATTATTACAAATGTTGGTTGTTGTTTTTTTTCCATTGATTCTTGTGTTGTCAGGTAAAAGAAATAATTGTGCAAAATTTCAGCTTGATTCGAGATTGGGTGTCGAAGAAATAACTTGTACAAAGTTTTGGCCAGACAGACACGCAGACAGACAGAGTTGACATAAGATTTGTAAAAGAAAAACATAGGCCAACACAGCACTATGTGGAGATAGATGGCCACAAAGAAAGTCTGGGTCAGTAAAATTTCAATTTCAATTTTAAAAATCTTTTGACCATCAATGCGTTGTTTATGTAGGGAAATGTCTCTTAAGTATATAGCTTTACAGTCAAATGAGAAAGGCGCTCCTTAAAATGAACCATAGTCCTTTAATCTTTGAAGGAAAAAAAAAAGAAAGTCACACGAAATTACTGTAAAACATCATAATAAAATAAAACGTAACCATAAGGCGATTTTTTATTTTTATTTTTATAGCTTTCTTATGAATGTTTGCCTAAAAAAGCCGCCCAAATGTTGTCTTTTTTGTTTTCTATTTGCATTAGTACATTAATGCATCTACAGACTCTTTGGTCTAGAGCCAATGGCTTCAAATTTGCACCAGACATCAGCAGATCTCTATACATACATATAATAAATGAAAAACTGTCATGGAATCCACATATTGATGAAACTATAAAAAAATCCAACAAAGCATTAGGGTTTATTAAAAGAAATTTCTATAAATCAAATAAGAACATAAAACTAAAATGTTATTTAACCTTGGTTAGGCCAATAATAGAATATGCATCCACCGTGTGGGACCCCTCAACTCAAGAAAACATTAAGAAACTGGAACAAACACAAAATAGAGCAGTGAGATTCATAACAAACGAATATTCACATTTGACTAGGGTAACACCATTAGTAAAATCACTAAATTTAGAAAGCCTTCAGGACAGAAGACTCAAAAGTAAAGTAGCAATTATACATAAAACACTGAACCATAATCTTCAAATACAAAAACAAAATTTAATAAAATACTCTGAAAGACACAAAAATAAAGGCACATTCCTCGTCCCATATGCTAGGACAAATTTGTACAAATACTCCTTCTTCCCTAGTGCTATTAGAGCATGGAATGGGTTGCCTGAGCTAGCCAGAAAAACCAGTGACTTGGCAGAATTTAAGTCATTGGTTAATGTGCATGACTAAATGCATGACGCGTAGGACGTAATCATCTTCTTTTTTGAAGTAACGTCTGTATTATATAAGATAAGATAAGACATATAATGCACTTAAAGTATTACATATTAAAAGAACATTGGAAGTATATACAGAGTTGTGCAATTTTTTATTTTGACGGTCTGAAGTTTGTTTTAGGGTTACTTTATATATTTTAATTTTCCATATTGTACCCAAGGAACATTTATGTCAAGTCTTATCAAGATTGTTCAAACGGTTTTGATTTCTATTCTGGACATACATACATGCATACTTGCATACATACAAACATAAATACGAAACATGCATACATACATACATACATACATTCATTCATTCATATATACATACATACATACATACATACATACATACATACATTCATTCATACATACATACATACATACATACATACATACATACATACATACATACATTCATACATACATACATACATACATACATACATATATACATACATACATACATACATACATACATAACATACATACATAACATACATACATACACACTTTCATACATACATACACATTTTCATACATACATACATACATACATACATACATACATACATACATACATACATACATACATACATACATACATACATTCATACATACATACATACATACATACATACATACATACATACATTCATACATACATACATACATACATACATACATACATACATACATACATACATACATACATACATACATACATCTCTGTGGCATTTTACGTCTCGAGAGACGATCTTTTCCCTTTGCAACTTCTTGTGTGACTAAAGAGGCCAATCCTTGATACACAGCTGCGATCGCAGGTTGGGCATATATAATCACCAGGCGCGTTGCATTTTCACCCTTCTTTCAGCTTCTGTTGTGTATGACATCTGCAATCTTTGACCCTTCCTTTATGCTCTCTCTCCATGAGGATCTGTCCAGTGCCACCTCTTCCCAGTTGCCAGTGTTGATTTTGAAGAGTTTCTTGTCGCGTTTGCATACATCCGTATAACGTAAAAGTGGGCGACCAGCGGCTCTCCTGCCTTCTATTAGATCGCCATACAGGATGTCCTGTGGAAGTCGACCTACTGGCATTCTACGAACGTGGCCAAGCCAGCCAAGGCGTCTGCTGCTGATAACAGAGCGGATGTCCTGGCACCCTGCTCTTTGTAGCACTTCCTCATTGGTTATCTTATTTTGCCACCTTATTTTAAAGATCCGCCTTAGGCATCGGGGGTGGAAAACATTCAGCTTTTTTTCCTGCCATGAGTAGGTTGACCATGTTTCACTTCCGTACAGCAAGGTGCTCAACACACAGGTCCGGTAGACTAGGGCTTTAGTACTGCTAGTCAGCAATATGTTGTCCCAGACTCTTTTCTGCAGCCGTGACATGGTGGCCATTGCCTTGGCTATCCTGTTGTTTATGTCTTTATCCAGTAGAGTGTTGTTGGATATGATGGAGCCAAGGTAATAAAAGTGATCAACAATTTCTAGTGGTTGGCCATTACTGCTTAATTGAGGTGCAGTGTTTGTTTTTTGGACAAGTATCTTAGTCTTGCTTTGACTGATGTTTAAACCAAGCTTCTGGCAATCAGCAGATAATTTGTCAACCAGCCACTGTAGCTGAATATCAGAATCAGCCACAATAGCTGCATCATCAGCATACAGGAGTTCCCTGACGAGTAGCTTCCTAACCTTGGTTTTTGCCCTCAGCCTTGATACATTAAATAGTTTTCCAGAGGATCTTGTATGGAGAAACACACCTTCGTTTATGTCGTTGTACGCATAATGCAGTAGACAGGAGAAGAATATGCCAAACAGAGTAGGTGCGAGCACACATCCCTGCTTGACGCCACTGCAAACCTCAAAAGGTGCTGATTGGGCTCCATTCAATTTGACAGTGCATTTAGTTTCCTCGTGAAAACACTCAATGAACTGCAGTAGTTTGGGAGGGCAACCTATATTCCTCAGGAGTTTGAAAAGGCCACTTCTGCTGACCATGTCAAAAGCTTTAGTCAGATCAACAAAAACGATGTAAAGGGGTCTGTCTCTCTCTCTGAATTTCTCCTGCAGTAGTCGTAGAGAAGATATCATGTCTATAGTGGATCTACCACTCCTGAATCCACACTGAGACTCTGGGTAGACTCTAGAAGCTATCACTTGCAGCCTGGATAGTGCCACTCTAGCAAAGATCTTGCCCACTACACTGAGGCGAGAGATACCCCTGTAATTGTTGCAGTCACTCCGATCCCCTTTGTTCTTGTATATTGTGACTATAGTTGCGTCACGCATGTCCTGTGGGACATGACCTGTTTCCCAACAGCGGCAGAGGAGAATATAGAGTTCAGGGAGCAGGAGTGATTCGTTGACTTTCACTACTTCCACTGGGATACCATCACTCCCAGGAGATTTTCTATTTTTTGTGCAGTTAATTGCTTTTTTAAGGTCACTGAGGATCGGAAGATCGTCTAGGCATTCCAGTACTGGAAGATCTGGTAGAGAAGCCAGGGCGACTGTATTCTGTGTGGCATAGACTTCGAGGTAGTGTTCTGTCCAACGTTCTAGCTGCTTGGTTTGATCTGTAAGTTTTTCTCCTGATTTGGATAGAAGGGGGGCAGGATTAGACACTGTTGGACCCAGGGCCACTTTAATGCCATCAAATAGAGCTTTGCTATTTCCTGAGTGGAGACTGTCTTGGATTCTGTTGCAGGTATCCCTCCAAAAGTTGTTAGCACATTTTCTAGCCATTTGTTTCGCCTCTTTATTAGCACTTTTGAAGGCCTCCAAAGATCTTGGATTTGGCTTTGTCTTGTGAGCGAGGTATGCAGATCGCTTTTTCTCGATTCAAGGTTCCATATGTGCTAGATTCGCCTCAAACCAGTCTATATTTTTGTGTTTTTGAGGCCCAAAGGCGGTGATTGCCGAACTGTAGTTTACATCTCTTAATTTCTCCCATCTGATAGAGATGTCTTCTTCATCACTTAACGAGGGGATTGAACTGTTCAGGAGCTCGCCAAAGAGTGCACACTACTCTGGGCCACCTACATGGTTGACGTTAATTCGCCTAGTTCTGGGTCGAGTAGAAGTATAAGGCTTCTTGAGAAGTAGTTTTATTTTGCTTAGCACTAGTGAATGGTCTGATTGCAGTCCGCACTATGGTATGAACGGGTGTGGATGACACTTTTCAGATCCATCCTTCGGGTGATGCAGACGTCAAGCTGGTGCCACCTTTTTGAGCGTGGGTGCTGCCAAGAGACTTTAAGGCGTTTCTTGTCAGAGATGAATGTATTTGTTACACACAGTTCATGAGAGCTACAGAACTCGAGTAGCCTTTGGCCATTGTCATTGGTTTTGCCAACACCATGAGGTCCCAAGCATTGTGGCCATGCATCATTGCCATCACCAACACGAGCATTAAAGTCTCCATTTATATAGAGGTGCTCGGATTTTGGAATACTTTTAATTACGTCCTCTAGAGCTTGAAAGAATCTGTCTTTGTCCTCTGTATGTATGTATCTGTCTAATGGCTTTTTGAAGCGTCTAGTGTGGTAGCTTGACTTGTTACCACCGCTGGCTAGCATCTGTGAAAGGGGAGCAATTTTGTAAGTCTCTCTTGTCAGTACATAACCTCTCCACAGCAAGTCGTATGCAGTACCTCCTCGTGGTGGCAGATGGAAACTGAGGCTGCGAAGCCTCAGGCTAAACTGCAAGGGTCTCGGAGGATGTTTGGCCCCAAAATGTGAGGCAGGCATGGCCCGTCGGTGTGCGGACACGCCCTGTTGCCCCCAAACCAAACCCCTAGCTATAGGTCAATAGCCGCACTGCCTTGTGTGTTTGACCCTGTAAGGTCTAAGACTAAGGGAGTAAACCCTAACAGATAATCCGGTCCTGGAGCCCCGTAGGCGGGGGGACAGTAGTAGGCAGGCATACATACATACATACATACATATATACATACATACATACATACATTCATACATACACACATACATACATACATACATACATTCATACATACACACATACATACATACATACATACATACATACATACATATATACAGACATACATACAGACATACATACAGACATACATACAGACATACATACATTCATACCTACACCACTGGCGGATCCGGGGGGGGGGGTCTTAGGGGCGATCGCCCCCCCCCCCCCCCTCACTCGGCCGACACCCCCCCCCCCGGAAAATACTAATTTTAGTATAAGATTCCCACAATTTATATACGAATTTATTACTTATGTTAATAATATATACTAATTATTTATATTTCAACCTATTTTTAGATTATTTCGCCCCCCCCCACTCTAGTAGGTTGGCCGATTTGGTGGGGTCGGGAGGGGGCGATGGTATCAATCCCGCCCCCCCACCCATACACTTTCGAGTTGGGGGAGCGGTCCAATTTATTTTTAGAAATCACAGCTTGCTAACAGAAACAATTAAATATCTATATGATTTAAATTTGTTATTGATATTTTAACCGATCTTTATATTATGTCTTTCCCTTTTTGCCGATTTGAGGGGGGGTGGGGGCGAATACCTCTACTGCCCTTCCCACCTAAACCCTTTGAGTGGGGGGGCGGTCCTAATTTTATGGAGAAATCATAGTTTGTGAAAAAAATTAATTCAATTAATATATAAATTTTATATTATGTCAATCCCTTTCTGGTATCTTGGCCGATTCGGTGGGGTTGGGGGGAGGGTGATTGCATGTACTGCCCTCCAACTCTAGCACTCTGAGTGGGGGGCGGTCCTATTTTTATGGAGAATCATAGTTTGTGAACAAAATTAGTTGAGTCGCCCCACCCTTATTCTTTAATGCCAAATGCAATCTTTAGCAGAAATTATTAAAGGAGCGAGGATTAATAGTTTTCACTCTACCACCCTCTCATTTCCATAGTTTATTTATTTCACATGAATTTATCATAATTATTTTAAGAAAGTTAGAATTCAAACGAAATTTTTAGTATAAGAGTCATGATTGAGATGAGTTCTAAACCTGCATGGTTTATACTCATAGTCGCCTTTTCCCAACCTTTACTCAATCTAAAATTTTTCTAGTTAAATAAATTTAGGACTATAACTCACAATGTATACTTTAATTTTATTGAATATTATTTATCGAATAATTCTTTTTTCGGCGGCGATCCTCAAAGCCAAATCTAAATATGTGGGGTATCTTCTCTTCTCAATGGAACAAATCGGTTTTATTTGCAATGTATTAAGGGCCTATAAATTCATATTAGAATATTTTTGAAGTACAACATTATTCGATAGGTCCTTTTTAAATAGTATGAAAAATGAGCTTTAGGTCATGAGACTGCGTTTCTTCTATGAATTATGCAAATTCAAACCCCACTGATGAATAATGTGCTGTAGTTGTCAGGAGAATGCGTTTCTGCAGTGAAGAATGCAAGAAAACGCTTTTGGCATCGGGGCTTTGCCCCGAAAACCACTATGGAACCTTATAGCGCTGCCCCAGTTGTTTTGTTTTTCGACGAAGGTTGAGAAATGCTGCGCTTTTATATATATATATATATATATATATATATATATATATATATATATATATATTTATATATATATGTGCTGTACGCACGTTTATGCATAGGGTTAGGGTTTACTGGGCGTTAGGGTTTGGTTTGGAAAAAAATCGCCCCCCCCCACTCCAAAGTTCTGGATCCGCTAGTGACCTACACACATTCATACATACATACATACATTCATACATACATAATACATACATACATACATACATACATACATTCATTCATACATACATACATACCTTCATACATACATAATACATACATACATACTTACGTACATACATACATACATACATGCATACATGCATACATGCATACATTCATACATGCATACATTCATACATGCATACATTCATACATACATACATTCATACATACATACATACATACATACATACATACATACATACATACATACATACATACATACATACATACATACATACATACATACATACATACATACATACATACATACATACATACATACATACATACATACTTACATACATACATACATACATACATACATACTTACATACATACATACATACATTCATACATACATACATACATACATACATACATACATACATACATACATACATACATACATACATACATACATAAATTCATACATACATACATACATACATACATAAATTCATACATACATACATACATACATACATACATAAATTCATACATACATACATACGCCTTATTGTCTACTTTATATTTTTTGAACATCTCAAAGCACCTTAACGTTTTCAGTGCGACTGTTCTCATTGAATTAACTGTTTATTTAAAACTATTTGCAGATTTAAGTCAGATCAAAGATTTAGACTACCTGCCTGTATATGCTAAGGAGCCTGAAACTCATAAAGGAAAGCTGATCTATTTATCTTAGTATCCGGTAGGAATCTGATATTTATAGTGAATAGTTTTTAGGTATTTTGGCCCACGCCTATAGATAGTTAAAATGTTTATAAGACAAGTAATAGATTTTGTAAAAAATGTGCCACGTTGTCCCATGATGTGAGCGAAAACCTTTTTTTTTGTAAGGGAAAGAAACGCTAAATAACTATTATATCACTCTATAACTGATTGATATAATGTCCTTTCTCTCTATAAAATATTAATTAATAACCACTGATTAATAGATTTGTTAATTTTTTAAAGTGATTCATGTATTTTGTTCGACTATGAATAATAAAGCAAAATTTCAAAGTGGGAGAAAACAAAAGTGAACAAAACAAAACAAAGAGAATAACTACACATTTACAGCCACACCTCTAGATAGGTAGCGTTTATTTCATTTTGTTTTTTTCGATACCAAACGAAATAAATAAGGATCAATAATAGATTTAACTTATTTCATGTAACTAACTTTAAGGACTTATCAATATAAACCTAAATTGTTAAAGAACATGAAACGAAAGTATTCCATATTAATTGCAATATGCTTTTATAAAAGTTTTGTTTAAAAGTTAAAAGTTAAAAGTTATATATAGGTTATAAAAGTAACAAAAAGTGGACATATATTTATATTGCTGCGACCTAGGCCTTTGGCTTATCTATCTTTATGTGTTTAACTAGATTGATGTCAAAAGGGTGGATATTAAATGAATAACTTAGTAAGCTAGGCCTTTGGCTTATATATCTTTCTGTGTTTAACAAAATTGAACTGTGATTTAATTTAACGTAATCCCAAAACTATACCTCAGGATATCGGGGGCATATATGTTGCATACATCATGGAAAGTTTGTGGCTCCGTTAATTTCATTGGGTGGAAAAAATGTGGAACGGTTGGATATATTCTGAAAGGATTAGGGCGCTCTCCTCCCCAAAGACTTTTCCCATGAATCAGAACTAAATCTTTTCTCGTTTCAAGACCTCGAATAACGGTAGGCACAGCGATTTCTAAAAACACGCGATGTTTGTAGAACTTTTTGAAATACCAACTTGTTTGAAGGCGTTTAACAGCAGGGATGTAATAGATGTCACTAATGCAGCCTTCAATTAACTCAGTGCTGCCAGTAAAGTTCCACAAGCTGTCCAGAAACAAAGATGTATTGTTGATATATATTGGTACACTTGGAATACGCCTTAAGTCTTCCACAGTTTTATCAAAGGCTTCTTTACCCGTATTCGATGGCCACCATGACCACCAGTGTGTCGGCTGGGTTATATTGATAACAATGTACCCACCTTCAAAAGTTGCCCAGAAATGATCCCTTGTTGCGTTGAAAAACTCCCAATGTTTAAATAAGACGTCGTCACCCATGATCAGGAATCCTTTGACGTTAAAGTTCATCTCTATAGCTCTAACTGCACACATGTAGCCAACTGTCCCCCTGTCCAGAGGTTCATCTATAAAACTAAATTGTTTTCCCAAATGTTGAGTTTGTTCCACAAACTGAGCAGCGTTGTCGCCGCAGTAAATAATATTTGGAAAAACTTGGCCGTATAGAGCATCAAGGTATCGAACATTGGAGTAAAAACCTGGCTTGTTAAATACAATCACCAACAAAATATCAAAGAAATTGTTTGAATAGGGCATGTCAATTGGAGCAGTCACCATTTTTGTAATATTTGGGCATATTTTGGAGGGACTCTCGTAGGCTTTTTGAAGAACACTATCTTTCAAATTGCTAGTTGTCACTTGTGGTGATTTCTGTTCGTTTGGAATAAATGTAATTTTAGAAAGAAGAGTTTCATGTTGAAAAATGTCATAATGAAATATATTATAATCTTCTAGCTTTAAAGTTTCATTATCACTTAATGTTAAAACTTCTATGACTCGAGTAGGTTCAGGATATCCTAATTCTAACAAATCCTCCAGCCATCGACTTGTCAAATCGATTTCTTCAGATTTCCAAAAATGTTTAACGACCATGTCAGACGTTAACTTCAGAACACATTGGAAGAAGGTCAGACTAGAAGGACATGTCCAGTTGGTCAAGAAATCAATCAAAGTGTCCGTTTGAAAGTACATGTCCTTCTCGTCCTCAGCGTCCTCCATGTAGGAGTGAGCACTTCTGTTTTGGTGAGCATTTGGAGGGAAGAAGGCCAGCCTGTCTCCTATTTCCCACATCAACCTCTGAGCCCAGTAGCCCCTCCATATGTCACACATTCTAAACGTGGTCCCTGTTGGGATCAACAAGGCCCAGAAGGCTCGTTCATGAAACAAAGTGTTCTGGGAGTTGAATGGACTGAACACACCTTGGGACACTAGAACTGGAGGGGCGTGGGAGTCAAAGGTCACGTTAAGTGGTGACGTCTCCGATTTCCTAGTCAGTCTAAAAATAGCATCGACATCCGGGTCTCCGTTTACAGTTCCCTGTTGAATTGTGGGTGATGTCCAGCTGCTGGATAACCTTTTTGGAATATAATTATAATAAATATAAGTATAATAATTGTTATTTATTATCGTTTAGTTTCTTTTTTTGTTTGTTTTGTTAATAAAAAAAAACTAGACCCAAGATCACACTATGTGGAGACAGATGTTGACAAGGAAATTCTGGACCAGAAGAAAGTTAATGGCTTTTCTATTATAGTCTCGCTTGACATTGCCTGTTAAATGTGTATTTCGGGTCAAGAGGGTGAAAAGCACGAGAAACCTAGGACATAGAAATAGGAAGTAAGAAAGGCTGAATAGACTTTAATTCAGTAGGAATTTTAAGTCAGTTGAGTTGAGTAGTAAATTTAAGTCACTTAAAGTCAATTGAGGCCAAACGTAGACGAGATCAGAAAAATGAAACACAGGATCGCAGCCTAGCGGAAGAAGCCTATAGGGAAGCAGATCTGATAGTAAAGAGAAGTTGTCGGCGAGATAAACGGGACTGGATTGAGCAGAAGGGACAAGAGGCACAAGCAGCTGCAAGCAGAAATGACAGAAAAACCCTCCATCGTATTGTCCGAGATCTCACTGGAGCAAAGAGTGGACATGGGGCACCGATAAAAGACAAGCAAGGCAAAACTTTGTTAACGAAAGAAGAACAGGATGCAAAATGGGTTGAGCACTTTAAAGAGACCCTTAACCAACTGTCGCCAGACCTAACTTACATATTCAAGGACCCCTCTCCAGACAATGATCTCAAGGTCAAGACAGACCCAATAACTGCTGAGGAGGTTACCATGGCCATTGCAGTGTTAAAGAATAACAAAGCACCAGGGCTAGACATGATATCAGCAGAAATGCTAAAATATAGGGGACAGTGCATTGTTAACAGAATGACTGATCTCTTAAATTTCTGTTGGCGAACTTCAAAAGTCCCAGAGGACTGGCAAAAGGGAGTGATTGTAAAGCTTCCAAAAAAGGGCAACTTCGCAGACTGCAGCACCTGGAGGGGCATTACTCTTCTCTCTGTCCCGGGCAAAGTTTTCAGCACTGTTTTGTTGAGACGGCTTCAACAGTCTGTAGATGAAAGGCTCAGAGAAGAACAAGCAGGTTTCCGAAGAGGCAGATCATGTACAGAACAGATTTTCGTTCTACGAAATATCATAGACCAAAGTCTTGAGTACCAACAACGGCTAACGATCAGTTTCGTGGACTTCAAAAAAGCGTTTGATAATGTCCACCGAGAATCACTATAGAAAATAGTTAGAGAATACGGTATCCCAGAAAAATTCGTCCAGATCCTACGACACCTTTACAGTCAATCTAGTTGCTGCATTAAAACAGAAGAGGGAACAACATAGTTTTTTTACAATTGAGACAGGTGTGAGACAGGGGTGCATCTTATCTCCCTTCCTTTTTCTCCTAGCTATCGACTACATAATGAGGACAGCAATGAACCAGACTGCCTTTGGTATTCCATGGCGTGAACAGATCCGATTGACGGACTTGGACTTTGCTGATGATGTTGCACTACTCGGGGCTACAAATAAATGCATTCAAGCCTAGACAGAGAGGCACCCAAAATTGGCCTCCGCATAAGACTAAAATTATGCGAGTGGGATATAAGGCAAAGGGTGTCCCCGTCAGACTTGGCGAGTCAAAGCTTGAAGAGCTGGACAAGTTCACGTACCTTGGCAGCATCATAACAAATGATGGAGATGCTTACCATGATGTAGCGTGCCGAATAGGAAAGGCAGGGAGCATTTTCCAAAGGCTGCAGCCAATTTGGACTAGCCAAGCCATTGGACTCGAGACAAAAATACACCTTCTCAACACAATCGTCATTCCAACTGCTACATATGCATGTGAGACGTAGAAGTCAGCTGTCAAAATTGAGAATAGACTAAATGTGGCTCAACAGAGATGGCTGAGACGAATTTTGGGAGTCAGTTACACAGATCGGGTCTCAAACAAGGAAATCCTATGCCGAACTGGGAGTCGAACACTTGGTGAGGTTTTGACTGAGCGTCGCATGAGGTTTGCGGGACATGTTCTACGTCAAAATGAATTACGCACACCAAGAGTTGCGATAACATGGAAGCCAAAACAAGGAAAGCGCAAACAGGGACGTCCTCGTATTACTTGGCGACACACCTTCATGGAGGACCTCAGAACAGTGGACACCAGGTGGGAGGAGGCTTCAGACATTGCCAGTGACAGATCTTTATGGAGACAGCTTGCCGCCCAATGCGCCGAACGGCGCGGGAGGACCTAAGTCTAAGTCTAAGTAAAGTCAATTGAGAAAGTACACGTATTTGTTGTGTTTTTTTTCTGTACTTAGAGCTGGATACATGTTATTGAAGTTATTCTTTTATCTGCTGTGGTCTGGACGTTATCTGTATTCTAGAGGACTTAGCATATTTGATATATTTGATACCTCTGTAATGCGGATGCAATTATATTTCAAATTGGATCACATTAATATAATATCAAAGAAGTTGCAGAATATTGTTATTATTGAATAAACTTTTGTCTGCTAAAGTTGTATGCAAATTAATCTATACTATTTATGTTTCAGCATTCTTCAACATTACACACAATGACAACTTATGCGTCGTTCCCACTAGATATCAGAGGAACATCGAGGCAGACAAAAAGATTGGTTCCTCGACCATCAAAGCAAATGCCTTCTTTACTTGCGTTGTTAGTGGAAGGAAATGTCTCTTGAGAACAAAGCTCTACAAAATGAACCATAGCTGTATGATTGAAGGAGGCCAAAAAAAAAAAATTAGCGAAATTATAAAATATCTTATTTATATACTTTCAATGTTCTTTTAGTATGCGATACTTTATGTAGACTTTATGCATACAGATCTGCTAGGGTCTGGTTGTTTTGGAGTGTTTGTGTGTGTGTTTATATGGCGATTGTGGGAAGAGGCTAGCGATTGATTGTGAATGATGCAACATAGGTGGCATTGTCGTCACTTGATCTTACTTAAGACAGACTCAGACTACTCCAAAACGTGAAAATGAAGGTTGTGTTATTTTAGCAAGTTAGATTTTGTTAAATGACTATGTTTACTAAATTCTAATACAGTTACTATATCTCATTTCAACTTGATTTCGTTGTTATTATAAATAAAATATTTCTTTACAAAAAGAAAGTATTCAAGTTATTTCAAGTCTAATTAGTTAAGAAATATTACGCCTACAATGGTTAATTGTCTACCAGCAGTTTGGTGCTAGAAGTCAATAAGTCATTGAAAAAGGATTACAATGGCAATTTGATCCCAAGATGACCTGCTGATCACTGTAAAAAAAAAAACGCAAGCCAAAACATTATCGCCATATTAAAAGTTCGTCAAGACTCTCAAAGATCTTCTTTTAGGAAAAAAGAAGAAGAGGCAGACAGAGAAAGCGATGTAAATAAAACATCAAATGATAGATGGGCACGATTTTCCTTAATCATATCACACATCATATAACACACACACACAGACAGGGCCGCCGCAAGGGTTGTGGCCTGCCTGGGAAATTAAAAAATGCCACCCCCACTTTTTAAAAATAATTTTTACGACTGAGCTTGTACCAAATGCGCCCCGATGATTCAAATCCATTTTTTTAGATCATTATTGTAGACCCTATTTGTGTGTGCGTCAAATAAATTTTTTGTAAATCCTTTAAAAGCGAAACTTTGAGGATCTATAGTCTATAAAGGATTGCTAAGGTTGCTTTTCAAAATCATGTATTCTCTAATTGTTGTTTTCTTTTCAAGAGCAAATATTCTTTCTGCATTATGTTCGTGTCTTTCTTAGAATTATATGACCCTAATTATTTACTTCTTTTGTGCCTGTAATGTCTTTTTTTTTTAATTTATTCTAAAAACAACCGACATTGACCATTAAATACGAAATAAAATGACTTGAAACACAAAAAGCCTTTGACGGTGAAACTTTTTCAACAATTTGTACACTTTGATAATGATTATCACGATTGTATTTTGGAGAGATGTGCATTGTGTCTACAATCATCTGACATACCCGGATTCGGAGGTGCCTACAGATTTATCCAACACACCACCAGGACAAATAGAAGTAACTCAGCGCTGAGTATTTCTCTTGGATTGATATAAAATAAATAATGCAAAGTATCTTCTTATCTTATATAATACAGACGTTACTTCAAAAAAGAAGATGATTACATCCTACGCGTCATGCATTCATGCATATTAACCAATGACTTAAATTCAGCCAAGTCACTGGTTTTCCTAGCTAGCTCAGGCAACCCAAGTACAAGTAACTTATACATTGACTTGAAATAAAACACATTAAGGCAGTGTTTATCAGATATATCTGGATAGCGACTACCTACATTACAAAATTTTCGTTCGAGCCCCTTTAGAAACTGGGGACCTAAAGAAACAATCTAGACTCCCACAATGAGGTCGGTGAGTTTGTTTAAGAATGTAATGAAAAAAGAAAGAAACTTAGTCATAATTATAACACAATATTTAAGTTTCATTTTTTCATCTATAGTAATTTAACACTATGTTTAGAATCCAAATGGAACAAGAAATTTCACTAAAACTAGTCCTTTGTTTTTTGTTTTTTGGTAAAAAGTGTTGCCTACATAATTTTTAAGAGTTGTAACAATTTCTTTCTGTAAATAGAATTGAACATTCGGCGGGTTTCCGCTCAAGTTGGCAGGGGGCCTGATTTCGGGGCCGGTCCCCGAGTTGAGCGTATTCTGGCGTTTTCTCTTCAGAAATACTTTCTCCTGGCGTTTACACATCGTTTTCTCATAATAAAAAAAAAGAATATAAAAAAAGGAAAATATTACTGAGCTTTCTTTTAGAACGCACTATTCATCCTAGAAAAAAAAAAGTCCAATTATAAACCGGCAGCCCAGGTCAATAGTATTATTCGCGGGACATTCTAGGTATATATAGAACACGAATGTCTGTAATGGGCGTGATCTTTTTTAAGATCATCCTCGTGTTAGTAAGACGTCTCTGTTGCGGACATTTATTTTTTCACACAAAAATCGTCACTCTAATTAAAGAAATTCGACTAATCTCAGATAAGAAAATCCAGAAGAATCACACTAGCGGAGACGTTTTGAAATGTTTTCTTCCAAAAGTTTTAACCCATATTGTTGCGTGCGCTTCTAGCGAAAACGGTCTACTTTTTACTTCCTACGCGTCAAGCATTTAGTCATGCATATTAACCAATAACTTAAATTCTGCCAAGTCACTGGTTTTCCTGGCTAGCTCAGGCAACCCATTCCATGCTCTAATAGCACCTTAGTGAAAACTGTTATAAAGAGCATATCTACCAGTAAGATCTGACATTGACCGCTCCAATCTTGGACAGTGGATACCCTCTAGGCCACAAAGTGGACTGACCAAAGTGCTGGTAAGGGTTAAACAGCTGCTTCCCAGCATACATCAGTCCTGATGTTTCCGGTGTGTAGATAAAACCTTCCAAATTGTCAGATGGTCTGCGAAAAAACGACTTTCGATGATATTAATTTAATGATATATCAATAAATATTTAAAATGAGATAAAACGCTTAAAATAGAAATATTTTTTGCTAAAAATTAAAAAAGTAATTGATGCAATAAATACACCCATTCTTTCTTTATTTTGAAATACTATAGTAAAGTAATAATTGCATTTGGGCGGCCATAAGCTAAAGGAATAAAACGATACCTAAGCAACAAGAAAAATACAATGTAATGGATGGTACCTCTGAGTCTCAAAGATAGAACACAGGCTTTAACGGTAAATACAATTTGTAAATCTATTCAATACTTGTTAAAGCAATCTGTCTGTAATTTGATACAACGTATTTGTAATGAAAATGCTCAGAACAAGTTCTTATGCGAAATTTCTGCTGGAAAGGATATACGTATTTGTCAAAATAATGGTTCCAATTTTTTTATTATAACGATTTTGACTCTGATGGAGTTATGAGTAAACAGGAGTTGAAAAAAAAAGTAGCATTATTAAAAAAAAAAAGGTTACAAAGACAGTTTGTGTAGAAACACAGACTTAATATCGCCCCCCCCCCCCCCGAAGTGGCAGGTAAAAAAAGCAGGTTTAAATATTTTCAGAAAGAACATCAGAATGAAATTCTATCAAAGACAAATGACAGAGAAGGACGGAGAAAGAAGGTTGACAGATCTTGTGTGGTGCCCCAGCGGTCCAGCATACCAAAGGTTAGGTGAAGTGAATGTGAAGTTAGATGTGAACCTGGCCTAACTGGTGTCTTATAATGAATATCTAATTGATCTATTTGTTTTGTAAAGGGTCAATCTTTTATTCAAATCCTTAAAAAAAAAAAAACATTTCCGTAAAAAAAAAATAAAAAATAGTTAAGTGTACTATCTAGGTGCGTTCACGCGCTAATATAAAAAACTTCTTATTAATTGTTGTTTTAAATTATATCCAACTTATATTCATACTAAATAGACTTTTTCTCTTTACAAACATTTCTTTTTGTAAATGTATTAGTTAGTATGACAGAAGAACTTACATAAATTTGTTTAAGAAAAATCTATAACCACTTGCATAAATATGGTAAGAAATGCGTTGTTTTGTAAAGTAGTTAAAAGAAGTGAAGTCTTTTTTTCTTCAACCCTAACCTATGCAACATATAATTTAATTTTTAGATCTAGATCTAGTAATTGAACATCAAAATTAAAAGTACTCTCTCGTCTCATAATCAATATTTTGCAATTTTTAGATACATAATCTAGAAAGATCTAGGTAATCAATCTATTTAAATGTACATAAGATGATTAAAATCAACAGACATGAATTATTTCGATCTTGGATTTTCGAAACATTATCTCAATGGAAATAAACAGGAAATGACTTTGTTTCATATATTTGCTTGAATATCCGAGAAATGATTTTGCATTATTTCTAAACTTTGAAAACTAAAGATCATTACTTTTCTAAGACAGAAAAGATTGATTGGGGTGACTCCCCTTAGAGCCTGAAAAAAGAGTTTACGTACATAAAAATCTATATTTGTATAGGTCTGTGAATCGATCAATCGCGGATAAGAATGTATTTCCGGTTTCCAGTCTAGATATAATAAATAAGTCTAAGGTCTAGACCAGGGGTGGGCAACATTTTTGTATAAAAGGCCGCATCAAAAAACGTTTGGCAATGGAGGGCCGCAGCCCGAAGATAAATGAGGAATATAGCCTTTCCCGTGACTACGCTGCTCAGCTGCGACCAACATATTTTGCCTCACCTAGCGCACAACCATTGTCTGGCGGTGGTCGATTTAGATTTTCTTTTTGCCGTCTGCGCCTGCCCTCGGCAGCGAATTTTCTTTTGGTCTTAAATGTGTATCCAGTGGCCTTTGTGAGTGACCCCCAGCTATCTCGTTGTAAAGCCGCATGCAACCAGGTGCTTTCTTCTATGTCAGCTAAAGCAAGTTGGCGCCTTAGCTGGACTTTCAACTTGATCCGAGATTGGGAGACGGGATAAAATGTAACAAATGTTCTTATCTTATCTTATCTTATATAATACGGACCTTACTTCAAAAAAAGATGATTACGTCCTACGCGTCATGCATTTAGAATGCATATTAAACAATGACTTAAATTCTGCCAAGTCACTGGTTTTCCTGGCTAGCTCAGGCAACCCATTCCATGCTCTAATAGCACTAGGGAAGAAGGAGTATTTGTACAAATTTGTCCTAGCATATGGAACGAGGAATGTGCCTTTATTTTTGTGTTTACCAGACAAACTAACGGGGTAAGTTAATAAAAACTTAATATAAGCTATGTAATAAAAGTCCCAACCTCACCTGTTATCATCGTCCGTTTCGTAGATAAACTTCGCCCCATTCAGTATAGCGTACAGGTAGCCGAGATTCTTTCGGGCATAACTTTTGTAAGGGAGAGAATCCGTGATTTTAAAGTTTAGTAATTGTTGTCTCCCGATGCTTAGGAAATCACAGTTCTGATGACTGACACAAAAAGACCAACAACTAAGTTTTAAAACTTACTGTAAGTGAAAAGTATAATAGAAACAAATAAGAAAAAATTTTAGCTAAAACACATCCCGCGTCTAGTCTATAGTTTTAATACCTTAAATATATTATATTACCATAGCACCCTATATATATATACATATGCTAATATAAGTGTACAATGTATACTCATGTAAAATGATATACATACATTTTTGCTACATTGTAGTAAGAGCGGTGCATGTGCTGCGCTACCGCTCATATCCACCATTGGAAACAAATAATATGAATAAAAAAAAAACAACTCATCTAATGTGAAGTTTATAGACTATATTTTTTTTATGTGTCAAAGTAAAAAAAACAACATCTACGCAAAGTGTAGTTTTAAAAATTAGATCTAGATCTACATCCTTTCGATCTTTTCTCATGTAAACATGGCCTAGATCAATGAAGTTATAATGTTTTCATAGAGTTGGGGGTCTTATTTTTGTTTTAGGACTACAATACATACACAACGGTCTAAGCTAGTACACAAGGAACATTTCTGCCAAGTTTTGTCAAGATTGGGAAGTCCTTTCTCACATGGGCACTAGTCAACAGAGTGAAATGGTAACCGAACGTCTTATGAGATTCGCGGGACATATACTGAGGCAAGAGGAAACACGTTTACCACTCAGCCATAACATGGAAGCCGAAAGGAGGAAAGTGAAAGCGAGGCCTTCTACTTATAACATGGTGTCGTACCATCAAAGAATGCCTTAAACCCTTAACTCTAGTAGTTGAGAATAGGCTGTGGAAGTCACCTATGACCAGGGCCGGTCTTAAGCCACTGCAATCTATGCGGCCGCAGTGGGCCCTGCAATGGCTAGGACCGGCCCTGCCTATGACCATGCTCTGTGGGGAGAGCTGGCGCCCTATGTGCCGAACGGCGCGGGGGACTTCAGTCTAAGTATTTATTGTGATGTAGCTCTACATAATTAATATGATTTCACTTTTAGGCGTATATCAAATCTCATATGAGACACATAACTGAAATAAAAGCTTGAAATAGATTTTTTAAAAATAAATTCATTATTTTCTTTACAACTTTCTACAGTCTGACAATATCAGTATGTCTCAACAGGACGTTTTCCTACACAATAGTTTCTTAAACATTCAAGTCTCAAACAAAAATCGAAAAGAAGTTCTATAGGAGCGGGAGACTATGTGCTTGAGTAGTAAAGCGATGGCTTCCGAACCGAAGGTCCCGGGCTCGAGTCCTGGTTTAGACTGGGATTTTTAATTTCGGGATCTTCGGGCGCCTCAGTCCACTCAGCTCTAATGTGTACCTGACATTAGTTGGAAAAAAATAAAGGCGGTAAATCGTTAACACGTAGGTTACTGAAACAGATGAACTTTACATTACCTGGTTCTATAGATCGCATGGTCTTAAATGGAAACGTTTATCTCCGTCTTTAGATAACTTACAAAAGGGGAGACAAACATATATCGGTTGATCAGTCATAAGATTAATGTTAAATACTTTGAGAATATATTAGTGAAATAATAATAATAATAATAATTTTATTTATAAAGCGCTTTTAACGAACAAAATGTAGGCTTAAGGCGAGGTAATAACATTACAAACACAAACACGGCAGCTAAAAAGACAAACTAATCTAAACAGTTTTAAACTGGTAGGTCTTAATTAAATGACACTGGTTAACCGGCGGCGTAATGTATACCTCCATACCGTAGAGCCGGCCTTAGGCCACTGCACCCTATGCGACCGCAGTGGGCTTCGCACTCTCAAAGAACCCGCGCTAATTCTAGGTGTATAAATTATTAAATTAAACCATTTTATAACTTATAACAAATTTCCCGCGGCTTTCTGTCAATTAACCAGGAGCTCCTGGAAATCTACTGAGATTGCAAAATATGCGAAAAAGTTCTGAAAATTCCAGGCTTTGCTAAGAAATCAATTCCAGGCTTTGCTAAGAAATCAATTCCAGGCTTTGCTAAGAAATCAATTCCAGGCTTTGCTAAGAAATCAATTCCAGACTTCGCTTAGAAGGTTTTTCAAGGCTTTGCAAAGAAAGCGATGTAAGTCCTTATGCACATCCAGAACCAGTCCTGATCAGTACTCTAAAATCTGTCTTTAGTTCCCATGTATTATTGCATTTTCAGTTTCTATAATTTCAAATAACTTACCTCCAGTTGGCAGGACTCTTAACATCCCCCACAACCACAACTCTCCATCCTGGCAACTGAGCCAAGTATTTGACGTCATCTGTTGGTGGGTGAATTGACGTCACAACTATCCATTTCTCAAACGGGGCAAGATGTGTTGCGTTTTTGGTCCTAATTTTAGAAAGAGTTAAATATATAGGCAAGTCTCTATCGTCATATAGTTTTAAGGAGCATTTAATTCATATATAAGGTTTAAGAAGTGTGAGGTTTGTTTGTGTATATTTAACGAGTGACGTTCCCATGTAAAGTAAAAAAGTTTTATTCCTCAAAAGTATTTTTTTTAGATATGTTAAATATAGAATACCATTTCATTTTAAAAAGGTTTTAACAAATAGAAAATAATCTACCCCCCCCCCCCCAAAAAAATAAATTAGGAAATGTTCCGTTCAATTCTTTGTATGTGCGAAATGTTCCAGTTCAAGAAACGAAGATCTATATTAACATTTGGCTCTGTCTACCTCAATTTTTTAAAGATCAATACAAGATATGATAAACTTAAAGATACCCAAACCTCTTAAAATATCGATTTACGAGAAGAATAAATGTGTTTAATTGTCAAGACAATCGATGTTAAAAAAAATAGACATCATTTTCTACTTTATCTTCAATTAAAAGCGAATTGAATCGGATTCAATGGTACCAGATTACAGTTAAGATCTAATACACAGAGATCTAATATAGATTAAAACGGATCGCATCTAATCAGGCATAGATCGATAAGGATCTGCTTATATTCGGATTGGATCGGATCTGGTCGAATAGGATCGGATCAGATCAGATAGAATCAGATCGTGATCCGAAAAACACTGGCGACCGAATCGAGGCCGATCGTCATGGTAAGCCTGAACACATACCTGTGACGTGGCAACCAATGGCATGGTAGACCAATAGCTCGTTGCCACGTCACAGCTCTGTGTGTAGGCCTACTATGACGATGGGTCACGACCGAATCCACATTAGCGTTATTAACACGTGACGCTTCATCAACTTCGCTGCTAGTTTCAGGATATTTCAGACTTCCGCCCATCCCAATTTGTTCTCCCTACCACTTGTGTATTCCACACACATGAAGAAATTGCTAGTTTATGGTAGGAACTGAAACAAAAATGTCATAGAGGCCGATACACGGTGTAATCTTATATCTTTTTCAATTCCACCCATGAAGACCATGAAGAGATTGTAAGTTAATGGTAGGAACTGAAACAAAAAAGTCATAGAAGCCGATACACGGTGTAATCTTATCTCATCTTATCTTTTGAATTACAGAAGTTCCTTTAATAATAGTAGATTATGCAGTTTAGTATGTCTAAAAGGGACACAAAGAAATATTCTGCACATATAATTGGTACACATAATTAGATGGACATAAACCCGACAAAAAATGCGCGAAATTTTCCGACATAATGGAGCGAGACAAAATAGTACATACTTATAGATGGTGTATATAAAAGTACCGGATTATAGAAAGTGAAGATCGTGGGCAGCACTTTTGTTGAGGGTTTTGTATTGTTTTGTTCTACAAGATTACTAGATCTAAAAGTATGCCATATTTGCAGAGATCGAGAGTACTTTAACATTTCATTTCATTCTCCTTTTTCAAACAATGCTTCAAATGCGTAACTTGCTAAAGAAATATATATCATTTTTAAAATGTGGTGGCTCCTTTCAAGTGTTAGGTATATAATGATGTGTGTTACAGTATTATCAGAAATCTTGTTCATCTGCGGCATTTCTCTTTGATCAAAGCATGGCGTCTCTTGCCGCAACATTGGCAAACTTAAGATATGTTATGATTAGTTAAGAAGGCGATCACATTTCTTATACGCTGTGTAAATCTGACAAGTATGGAAGTATCTTTGCGTGTCTTGAAGCCCACTTTTAGAATCTAAATAAATGGTATATTTTTAAATTATTCATTTTATCTAATTGTGTTTGTTTTGTAAAATGTTTTACATGTTTTGGATGTTCCTTCAGAGTTGAAGATAGTTTACTTCCTAGTCCAAACCTACCGAAGGACGACTGGGGGATGGGAGGGGGCAGGGTTTGAACCCGGGACCATCGATAAATTCAAACGACAGTCCAGCGCTCAAACCACACGACCAGGCAGCCATCCATTTTAATGTTATCTTTTTTTTGACAGTCATTTTGCATATCTTAAAAAATAAATATGTAACATTATGCATTATACATTATACATTAATTCTAGCATAATGTTTACATATTTTAAGATATGCAAAATGACTGACTAAAATGATAACATTAAAATAGACAAAAATATTTTCTTTATTTATAGTTTACAATATCTAAAGTATTCCTTGCAAAATGACTGAAAAATATTTTTTCCAAGCTATTTTGTCCGCACCACTTTGTCGGGGAACCCATATATTCAGCGCATACAACTTGTACACATATTTCGACAAGCATAAACATATATTTAATACATATAATTGGTACACATATTTTTCGGGCTTATACATATATTTAGCCCATGTAATTGGTACACATATTACGACGGACACATAGAGGATCTTTCACTGTGATGTACTTACCTTTTGAAAGATGGTAATTTTTCAGTCTCCGAGAAACGCATCTCGACTGAGAACACATTAACATACAAGATACCCACTAGGCAAACCAACAACAGACCGACAAACAATTTTCGTGTGGTGGTCTGCTGATGATTGATATCCAATAAGATATCCATTTTATTTATGAATTTTCACGATACAATTTTTTTCCTAATTGATGTTTAAGACGCTACATTGAAAGATTACTGTTGTCAATGAAATAATAAAAAAATAATCTGCGCAAAAGGCTAAACAGCTTAGAAATTATATTTTTAAAGTTTTAAAAGGCACACACAATTTATCCCAGACTTTTTAAATTGCATCACTAACCATCACTTCTTATTTTTAGTATCATCGGATACACCTATAAACTAGATATTTAATACTTTCCGCTATAAATAAAAATCTTCAATTTCAAATGAAATCTTTAGCAATGCTATATATTCACAAACTCTTGTACCATATAGGCACACTACTGTTTTTATTTATCTCTTTCTAAAATCGAATATGTCGCAGTACTATGCGTGAGACTGCGTAAGTTCTTTGTCTGTGACAACAATTTTGCAGACGGTATGAAACTTTAAACACGTGTTACCCCCTGACTAGCCCGCTCTACTATCCGACATTTTATGGAACCAACAGTACACGCATAGAAAGGGTCGGACTGGTTGTTAAAATCGACCCTGGCAATACCATACCATCCGACCCCCCCCCCCCCCCCCCCCCCGCTGCAGTCTCCATGCCATCGGTCTAATGATGGACAAACAAAGGCACTCGTCCTGTTAGTATGAGACCAAAGTCATGAAAGTGTGGGCTCTATTGTTTTCTTTGAAGGCTGGTAAGTAATCTGATTGCGTGCTAGTCAAACCTTAATTCGTTTTAACTACTTTATCATTATTCGACTATGTTTATGAAATAAGATTATCCTCTTAACTCTTTATCTGCGTAACACTTTTCCTCTTTCCGATAGAATTATTCATTTTGCTTGTTTGTATTTCACTATCCTGTTAGGATTAAACGTCAATAACTGTTTATTTTTATTAGATATCTGAAAATGTTCTAGTTGGCATCGAATTATAGGGAAATGCATGCTCTTTTTACACAAAAGAAAGTAAAGCTTATGAATCCCAAAATAAATTTAGTTTATTGGGGTCAAATCAAAGCCGGCATCGTCAATTAGGAAAGAAAGAGTTAAATCTATTAAATTATGGAAAATGTGTTGGACAATTATTACACTATATAGACTGTAAAAAGATCTTATTAAAATGGCAATACAAGGGCTAGTCGTGACTTTCTGGGGGCCCCTTTTTGTGAAAGAATACTATAAAATCTTCTACATATTACGGGACATATATCCATTCTACGCCGACCTACTTGTTCACTAGCCCATTTTAGTGCCAGTCCACTGGACATTCGCCCGTTTAGCCAGCCCGCCACTGTTCATATCAATATATACAAAAGTAGCGATATGAATGATAATGCGCAACTGATATTATTTATTAGAGACATTAAGATCATGAATGTTTTTTAATGAGTTTGAAAGTGACTACCTGTTATGGAATGTGTGTGTGTTTCTATGGTGGCTGTGGGAAGAGTTTATTGATCACTTGTGAATGATGCAATATAGGAGGACTTGTCGTCACTTGGTCTTAGTTAGGGGAGACGACTCCTGAACGTAAGACCGAAAGGATATGTCATTGTAGTGAGTTATGTTTTGTTAAGAAATATTATCACTAAAGTCTAGTACATTTATTTGGTTTCGTATTAACTTGATTTTGTTTATATTATAATAAAGTTAAATTTAATTAATTCGCAAAGTAAAATTATTCAATTTATTTGAAGTTTTATTAGTTAAGATACATTACGCCTACAACGGTTTAGCTGTCTACTAGCAGTTCGGTGCGCAAGATCAACGACCGGTAGAATCACTACATCTTTAATATTGTAGAGATAAGATTACATTTGAAATTGTGTTGTTGTTGCTGTTGCTAGCCCCCATAGTCACATTTATTCAGCGACTTTGATGTACATAGAAACACAAACAGTTTGGAAGGAAATAAAGACTCGGAGAAATGGCAGTTGATCCCAGAGCGTCGAGATACATTCATTTGTTTCTTTTTGTTTTTAGTTAAGAAATTACAAAATAAAAAAAATATGTCATTAATATAATTTATATCTGCTATAAATTAAATTCTTTTATCGAGTCGCCCCACCAACTATTCTTTAATGCCAAATGCAATCATTAGCAGAAATTATAAAAAGGAGCGAAATGCAAAAAATTTAGAGTAAAATATAATTGGTTCACTTAATTTCCCAAATATTATGTTCCTAGTCATCTTTTCAATCTTTATTCAAACTGATAATTTTCTTTTGTAAAAAAAAATTTGGGACAATAAATCACAATTTACACTTGAATACTAAAAATGCAAAAATTTAGAGTAAAATATAATTGGTTCACTTAATTTCTCCTCCCACTTCCAAAATGTTTTTTTTTAGAGCTTTGAATTATAGCTCTGTAACAGACCAAATTACAAACATGCCTTCTGAACAAAATGTATCACAAATGAATTTTCGAAAAGATGGTTTCTGCAGTGAAGAATGCAAGAAAACGATTTTGGCGTCCACTGGAGGAGCTTACAGCGCTACCCAGATTCTAGCTGTCAAAAGAAAGGCCTTAGACCCCCCACACCTCCTTGCTATCTAGGGAAAGGCCTCAACATGGCTGTTATTTTTTTTTTCAGATAATTTTTTTTCGACTGCGATCCTCAAAGCCTTAATCGAAATAATATGTGAGGTATCTTATTTTTTCAAGGAACAAATCCGTTGTATTTGCAATGTAGTAAGGGCCTATACATTCATATTAGAATATATTCAAGTAAAACATTATTCAAAAGATCCTTTTTTTGAATAGGATAAATAATGAGCTGTGGATGTCAGGAGAATGTGGTTCTGCAATGAAGAAAGCAAAAAAATGATTTTGGCGTCGTGGCTTCGCCCCGAACCCCAATGAGGGAGCTTACAGCGCTCCCACAGACCCCTAGCTGTCAAGAGAAAGGCCTCAACAGAACTTTCTTTGTCTGCTTTCTTCGCCGAAAGTTGAAAAACACTGCTTTTTTAAACATTCTAATATATTAACTGGAAGCGCGTTTATGCTTAGGCAGGGTTAGGGTTTACTAGGCGTTAGGGTTAGGGTTTGGAAAAAAAAAAAAATAATTAGTTTAGATCAGTCATGTAATTGGAGATGCGGTGGCGGAGCGGTGAAGCGCTTGGCTTCCCAACCGGGGTCCAGAGTTCGAATCCTGGTGAAGACTGGGATTTTTTTATTTTTGCGATCTTTGACCTTTACATTATCTGCTCTATAGATCGCAACTTTACTTTTAAACTCTAGGCATGTAATTAAATTTAGGATAAGTCTCAATCTATATTAGAAAGTTCCCCTTTCAGACCTTGTCATCTATAGCGCAGATCAGGGGATGATAAGTGAAAATTAAGATTATTTGTTAGAAAATAAATTCGTCTTTGCATGTTATTCGTGTTTTACTGAGTGCTAAATCAAGATCAAATTCACTTTACGAGCCATCTACAATAGAAGGTAGATTTCAAACATAAAGCCGATAAACATTCAGATCTGCCTTTTAGATTTTTACTATCGACTAGCAAAATATCGCTTTAGATTTTTTTAAGAGATCGAGATAGATTTAGATCTATAATGGTCAATGCCATTGACCATTACAGCAAATTAAGTATTGGAACGTACTGTTTTGGTTAAAATTTGCCTTATTATTTTTATTAAATGAAAGCTGACAAAAGCCTTTTTTTTTAATCGCGAGTAGGATTGGCGTTTTTCATATTGAATTACAATTGCCTATTTTTCAGATCATGTTTTGAATTTTCAGGAAAGTTTTTATAATTTCATGACATTTTCATGACTTTTTTTCAGGACATTTCCAGGAGCTCCTGTAAAATCAGCAGACCGCGGAAACCCTGTTATAAATTAAAATGGTTTAATTTAATAATTTACAACTATATCTGTGCGGGCCCACTGCGGCGGCTTAGGTTGCAGTGACATAAGACCGGCCCTAGCTCAGATAATGTAAAGATCATTTGTTTCTGTGGCCTACGTTTTACGTAGGTGCCATGTGGTCAGCACAACGACCTTTACTTTTCCCCAACTATTTTCAGCATCCATTAGAGCTGCGTGGACTCAGAGGTGCCCAAAGATCCCGGAATTCGACGTGGAAGGACGGACACATAGACAGACAGGTAAAAGCTAATCTTTCATAGCATGCTAAACATGCAGTTCAACTGAAGCGTAAATTTTACGCTTCCTGTTCTTGTGATCCAAATCGCTGGTCCGAAGATTTTATGTACACATATTTCTCCTAGAAACCCCCACTGCATGCGGATTAATGGGCCCCATTGAGAAACTTTGCTAAAACTTGATATGATAGATCGCATGTTACAGCGATGTGTGGAATTCATATTAAATATAATATTTCCAGCAATAAATTAAAAACGTGATACATCTTAGTTAACCTCTGAACGCATCGTTAAACAGCTAATGTTATCCACATGTTAATTCCTTAGGTCTGTATCTAAAAGATATAGACCAATAGAATATGCATTCTATAGAATTTTCTTCTTAGACAAAATATCTACAGGATATTCTATCTATCTATCTATCTATCTATCTATCTATCTATCTATCTATCTATCTATCTATCTATCTATCTATCTATCTATCTATCTGTCTATCTATCTATCTATCTATCTATCTATCTATCTATCTATCTATCTATCTATCTATCTATCTGTCTATCTGTCTATCTATCTATCTGTTTATCTATCTATCTATCTATCTATCTATCTATCTATCTATCTATCAATCTATCTATCTATCTATCTATCTATCTATCTGTATCTGTATCTCTATCTATCTATCTATCTATCTATCTATCTATCTATCTATATCTATCTATTTTATCCATTTTAAAAACTGAAAAATTTGAGAAATTGACACGACGAAATGTAAACTAAAAAAAAAAGCGACGCAAAAACACGGCTTATATTAAGTGTATCGATTAGTATGGATCAATAATGTAATTAAAATTGTAATAGATCTAGACTAACAATAATAAATCTGTGCGAAAAGAAATATATTTTTTTTACCTATCGTATTTGTTTAGCGCAATTTTATGCTTTTATCTTTCTCAATAGGCCATGATCCTATCACTTGTCTGGACAAGTTGGAACGGGGTAGATATCTAAGTGATTTTAAATGATTTTTTTTTAAAAAGGGAACAATCTGAATTCAAACTTGCGTGGGCTAAAGCCTTTTCAGGTTCTCATACATAATAATAATGTGTTTTTTTTTAAAGAGGACCTTTGGGAAAGATATTGTAATTATCAAGGACGACATATTCATAGATCGCTGTTGTCAGAGCGAGATGTGCATTTCAAAATATCATGAGGTATCAATAATTAAAACATTATTATTATTATTATTATAGCTTTTATATAGCGCTACTTTCATGCTTATAGCCTGCTCAGATCGCTTTTGGTCCAATCTCATGTGTGTAAGGGGGGGGAAGGGGGTATCTAGGAGTTGGTTTAGGCGCTCAGTAAACACAACTCTGTCCGAGTCGGGTGTCGAACCTCGAGCCCCCTTCTAGGTAGCCAAGCCAAGTTCACGCGCACTTGGCCTCTCGACCACGTTTCCCACTAAAGAACAATATATTTTTCCGACACAAAAAAATGTTAAAACTTGTTAAAAAATCTGGCTACTTAGTCCCAGCTGTGGCCTACATAATAAGCCGCCAACTCCACAGACATAACTGTTGTCTGCCGATGTTTTACTTTCTCCTACCGCCGTCTACGTCTTATTAGGTGTTCAAATTTCCACTTTGGTCTCAAATTTGTATCTCGTATCCTTTGTAGTATATCTAGAGCTGCTCGTTTGAAATCCACCTTCAGCCAGGTGCTCTCTTCTAAATGTGTTAATACATAGATAAAAGGATATTTTAGAATACTAAAAACAAATAAATAATCTAACAATAAAAAAATGTTTAATCATTTTAGTATTCGGTAGAGATCTGATAAATGATTTTATTTTTTTGATAGACTTTTTAATAGTTTAAATGAAATATAGCCTTTCTTCTTGTTTATAAAAACTTAGACTCAAACAGGTATGTATTAAAAAAAAATACAAAAATGTTTAAAATATTTTTTTTTAAAGTTTTAATTTTCCAATGGCACGAACAACGCTACCAGAGCCGAAAACGAAACGGCTGCGCTAAAGTGCAGCGAACTAGTCTTTTACCTCCCCCCAAACAACCACTTACCTCTCCTCACACAACCACTTACCTCTCCTCACACAACCACTTACCTCTCCTCACACAACCACTTACCTCTCCTTACACAACCACTTACCTCTCCTCCCACAATTACTTACCTCTCCCCAAACAACCACGTACCTCTACTCACACAACCACTTACCACTCCTCACACAACCACTTACCTCTCTTCAAACAACCACGTACCTCTACTCACACAACCGCTTGCCTCTCCCCAAAAAAACACTTAACTCTCCCTATACAACCACTTACGTCTCCTCACACAACTACATACCTCTCCTCACACAACCACTTACCTCTCCTCACACAACCAATTACCTTTCCCCACACAACCACTTACCACTCCACAAGCAACCACTATCTCTCCTCACACAACTACTATCTCTCCTCACACAACCACTTATCTCTACATTACAAACATTTAGCTCACCCGACAAATATTTACCTTTCCCCCACAACAAGTTACCTCGTTACCTCACCCCCACAGACATTTACATTTCATCATCAATAATGTATCACTCTTCCACAACCTTTTCTACCACAAACGTTTACATCTCACCCACAACCACTTACCTTTCAACCACAAATATCTATCTCACCCACGACAATCTTTCAACCACAAACATTTACCTCTGAGGGTCTTGTGATACGGCGATAAAGTTTTAGTTTGCGTTTGTTTTTTTTTTAACAGTAGTTTGCTGGTCATCCTAAGCCCAATAGAAAAATTGTAGGATTCTGTCCTGCATAAATTTCAAAATGCAGAACTGGCAAACGACTGACCATCATTTGTATCAACACTCTATTCCTTATAGTAATTCTGACAATACATATTTGTAAAGTGAGCTTGTGTATTTTAATTAGAAAGCAAAAATGATTGAATTTGATTGTTGACAATATGGCTGCCTGACAATGGTCACGACCGCGAAATGGAAAACATGTCCCCTTTTTGCCGTAAGTCTTATAACACTATGTTTGCAAAACATTCTTTTCTCATTATTATTGAAATTTTAACATTATTAATGTTTTTTATTAACATGTATTATAAAATATGCGATTTTCTTTAGGTCCTGACATCTTTTCCCAAGAAGTTTGTAAAAATGTTTTATTAAATTATTCAGAAAAAGGCAAGCTTACCTTAGACACTCGACAGATTAGATAACTTTAATCACTTGAGGAATCAACCTTATGGTTGCTGGGCATAGCATATATCACCAAATGGTTTGGTCGTTTTCAGAACTAGACATGGCTTCTACTAAAATGGGGGTGAAAGCTATTCAATAACTAATTAAGCTACTCTGTAAACAGCCACATGAAAAATTTATGGATATGATACATAGATTTGGCTTATAATTTTTATGTGTCTATTCGTTCTGTACGTCATAATTTTGAGTACTACGTCACTGTCAGCGCAAGTTCGCATTCCTATATCTAGACTATTGACCTGAATCTATATATATAATTCTCTTCGTGGCATAACCATGCGGGACACCAAGAAAAAGTCATGGAAAGATAACTCTTTTTTTCTGCAAGTCGGACTAGAGTTACCCCACAGTCATACACTCTGCTCGACAATACGCTGCCTACATGAACACTTCCAGCGTTTATGGTGGCGAGGCTGAAATTGTGGCTATGTCTCAAATACTTCCCGCTACTATCACTATTCACTTCCGAGTTTACAATCCGGTTCATTGTCTCTCCATATCCCTGCATTTGTGCGGTCCTTTAGATCATGTCCATTACTAAGCGGCGTATACTTCGACTCGGGTCGACTAGTTAGTTCTATATTCTATCTTTTAATTGTCCATAACACTTGCCCGAGAGAAAGATGGAATGGGCATGAATTGACCCGCTGGCCGAAGTTTTCTTCTTACTGGACTGTAGTCTTTGATTTTTTTAAAATTCGGATTTCTAGAAAGTTTGAAATTACTTCTTTTTTTGTTGTTATTTTTTCATGAAAAAAAAACAAACTCAAATGAAATAAACATTTCATAATTTTTTTTTGGTTATATTATTTATTATTATGGAAGTGAGTTAAATTTCAATCTCTGTTACTGCCAGGGTTGGGTTTCGTTAAAGGGCTACAAAACGATTTTGTGTAGTCCACTTAACAGTGTCCACTGAGAAATTTTCTGATTATGTGGCAGCTCTGCAGCAGTACTGCCCATTGACAGGTACTGATGATCCTTTTAGGGCTTCAAATGTGTCTGCGTGGTCAGATGTCATTATTTCTTCGGTTGATATAACAACATGGTGTATAGTAATTTTAGCTTCTATAGTCGCTTAATCTTTAAGCTTAGATTTTCATATTTTCTTGCTTTTCCAATCTCACGTATTCCTTATATCGTGACATAGTGGTTGGACGATGTCAATGGTGATTGCGGACTTTATTATTTTTGTTGTTGATAGACTGTAAATCCGGGCGATTAAAACATTTTTTAGCTTTAATTCAGGTTTGCAACCACCTCAAGATAAGACTAGTAATCAAATACTGTAAAATAATATATTCCTTTTAGACTTTAGGCACTAGCTAATACAGTCATTCCGAATTCTTGGGAAAAAGAAATGGGCGGTGGGGGGGGGGGGAGACGTTAATTAGTTTGTTTTGCAAATCACCATGACTTCCGGTTTGATTAGAGATTTGGAAAACTAGTAATCCTTGGTACGTGAGGTTCACATGGGGAAGCAAACCTCGATTAATCAAAGAAAAGCTTGAAAGGAAATAGCAGCGTTATAATGGCTAATGCTCGAATGACTCATTGGAACATGATTCAATAGAGACTAAATAGAGACCAATCGTTTCACATTTGTTGCTTAGGCCCAGGTAAGTTGGCCACAGAGGCGGCTTCAGGTGACTTGTGTCGGCGGGAGGAGGCTAGAGATTGGGTTTGAATAATGCAAGAGAAGCAGCATTGTCGTCAGCGGATTAGTTAGGACAGACGACTCCAGAACGGGAGACAGAAAGGAAGTGTTATTTTAGTGAGTTAGATTTTGTTTAGAATACCAATTTATATGATTGCTAAAAGGCTACTACATTGCTTTCATTTTATCTAAAGTTGAATTTGTTTATATCCGTATATATAATTCTCTACGTCGCCCAACCATGCGGGACACCAAGCACGCACGCCGACTCTCTAACCCTCGATGAAAAAGCCATGGAAAGATAACTATTTTATTTCTGCGAGTCGGACTAGAGTCACCCCACGTAACTTTCGAGGCGACAGATAGCGCGGATCGAAAAAAAAAAAAGGTTGGGGGAAATAAACCAATAATATTCTCTTTGTTTGCCCAAACCCACCCCATTTGGACAACTGTGTCTTTCAGGGAGTGTTCACCCGTCACCAATTAGCGACGTATGCTACGCCGAAGGTCGGCTAGTTGTAATAAAGGTTCTATCTTTTTTTGTTCATAAAGAAAGTTATTCAAGTTATTTTAAGTTTTATTAGTTAAGATATAAGTTTACACAAACTAAGCTTAGCCTTAATACTCACGATGTGTGTTATGAACTTTGCTTGTCTCGGCTACCTAGAGGGGGGCTCGAGGTTCGACACCCGACTCGGGCAGAGTTGCGTTTACTGAGCGCCTAAAGGCAGCACGGAAAACCAACTCCTAGATACCCCCCCCCCCCCCCCACACCGGTCCACAAACGAGATTGGACCAAAGCGCTCTGAGCATACTATAAGCATGCAAGTAGCGCTATATAAAAGCTATAATATATATTACATATATATGTGGCAAGCTTCATTACGTCTAAACTAGCCATTATCTCATTAGTGCCTTTATCATACACCATTACATGAATAAAAAATAACCTCTACAAATATGACAGTTTTTCTATTAACGATATATTAGTGTATACCAGTAGGAGCAATAACCCCTCGACTTAGCGTTCGAGTATTTTCCCCTTCACTATTGCAATATTTCAACATGTTTGATTTTGTTTTCCAAGCACAAGAAAATACTTCATCGCTTCAGTCTTTTAAAATACATTTTCCCAATAGTTCTGTGAATATAACTGAAATTCATAAGGTATTTTTCAAAACGCTTGAAAAATAATTTTTGTGTACTAATGTTCCCCCTTTTAAATCCTGTTGATATCGAATTATTAAAATTATAAAGTGCGAAAAAATGAGTTTGCATGCTAATTAATTTTGATACACTATTCAGTTTAGAAGTGTTTTGTACTAAAGATGCATTTTCTCTTATGAGATTGATATGAGATTTACATGAGATTTACATGAGATTTATATCGTGTGCAATCATGAGATTGAAAATCAACCTCTCATTTATGGTAAAGCTAGAAGTGAATGGTTTTAAACTTTCTAGAATATGTCTGAGGAAAATATCGAAGAGTAGAGAATGGATTGTTACAGAACTCCGACTAGTCTATATACTTATACTTATACTTAGATAAAGTTTATTGTTAGCAAGCCTACATCTTTTGTTCTTTAATTAGCCAAACAAGCTAGGATAATATATGGAAAGAAAACTGTTATGTACGAATCGCCATCCTAGCTGCTATTAAATTTTACATGCTTAAAATGTTCCGTCTTTATTTGAAGTTATTCTCTGCGGTTATTTTTTGGTCTTCCTTTCGTTTGGTTGTTAATTTTATGACGTCATATATCGACCAGGGAAACAAAACGCAGCGGCGGATACCTTTTCAAGACACCACAATGTGTCAGCGATGATTGGAGAAGACCATATATATATATATATATATATATATAATGAAAATATTAGAAATAATATGGGTTCGCATATGATATGTACTATATTCAAAAGAGATAAATGTTATTGAAATAAATACAAAACTATATTTGTTTGTTGTAAAGCTTTTGTAATGATAAGCTTTCAAAACAATTTAGTAATGTTATGACGCGATTACTACTACTACTAATCTTTATTGTCCGTATGGAAATTTGTCGTACAATTTGTGCATTACACCAAACAAACAAAAACACAATAACTATAAGACACCGAAATGTAAATTCACACCAGACTCACTTATAATTTACATGTGAGAAAGTTTATATCAGATTGTTCCTATTTAATGATTTGATTACCAGGGGAACAAAAGAAAAAGTAAAAAATATTTATTTAAAAAAAGATGCAAAATTTTCTTATTAAAACACCTATAGAGTTCTCTATGTCTTTGTACTACGAAAATACAAAACGGAAAGGTCATTACTTCTAAGGTACATAACTGTTGGAAAAGATTATATCTATCTTTAATTTGTTTAGTATTAATTAATACACCAAAATAATACACATACAAAGGATTTGTATAAACAAGTGCAACCTACCACGGTTGTTTAGAAAAATACAGACGGCTATAAGATAGAAGCTTTGCCTGTTTAGTGGAGAAATTTGTTTGGCGGGTGTGAGCGTCTGTTAGAGTTTAAGCCCAATCTTATATAGAATGGGCCTGAAACTCATTAGCACAGCCACTATTGCCGGATCCAATAGATTTTGGGTATTTAAAATCTTAGTTTAAAATAATCTTGTTGCTGGATCCAAGGTAATTAAAGCTTTCTAATTTTCTACCTTACCCGCGTCCGGTAGAATTAAACCTTAAGTTTTTTATAACTACCCAAAGGGTCCCCATCTAAACTTGTGACCAGGTCAGGAGTTAACTAAGGTGCTAATTTGGAGTGTTATCTTTTCCTTGGCAACCACTTGGAAAGAGAAGATGTCACTAACTGACTCTATTGTTAAGCGGAAGTTATTATTTTTATGGGCGGACGTGTCCTGTCCGAGAGGGGGTGGTGCAGATATCAATCTCGTTGCCGACCTCGCTGGACGCAAAAGGGGGGGGGGGGTGTTAGGGGTTGGACGAAGGCCATACGTCATGCGCTCATGAGCTTTAATACACCTGGCAAGGGGATGGGTAATTAAATGAAAATAAAATAAAAATTCTAACACTAAAACTTCCTCTTGGACGTTTAAAAGCACAAATGAAGCTTTTATATGCAAGCGTTTACGTATCGTCACATACCCACCCGCTTAAGAAGGTGCTCGCAGAATTCTATTAGTGCTTGCATGCAATTTTATTTGAACTTTGTCGTCGTTCGGTCTAGCGTTGGAGGAGGGAGAGGGAAAGCAAATCGGAATTTGGGGAATCAGTCGTCAGGAAGTTAGGGCGTCCAAGTATCTGATAAGTCAAATTTTGATCCTATGTTGACTTATCGCTTTGGGGGGGGGAGAATAATAAGACCTGGGATTGAAGTTTGTTTGGGCATCTATGTGCCCTACCTGAGGCAGTGAGGGGTGGAGATGTATAGTTGGAGAATGATGAACTGGGCAGGAATCGGCGGCGACTATCTTCGGGATTCGCTGAAGGTATTATATTTATACGTGAGGGCCAAGATTGTTGACCACGCCAACGCCTGCTGACATTGTCAATGTCAGGAATTAGAGGTTTAATTTCCTTGGTTCGGTCTAACTGAGGAGTTTATTGGTGGCGTCCAGTGTTTGACCGGCTTGAGACATTCTTCTGTCCAGTCCATTTATTAGAGCCTGCTCTACATCTTGGAATGATGTAGCGGGGTGAGGAGGTATAAATGGTATATCTGGGTTTACATAGAATAGAAGAACTCTCTACTGTACTTGAGCCAAATTAAGAAGAACTGTTACTTCAACAATTTCATCCTCATGCTTAGTATTAGTTTGATTTTGATGTCATAAAATACTACATTTCTGTATTTGTATAGATAACATACAAACATACAAAACCCACGCTCATAATTTCATCAAAATTTGAGTCAAATTAAGAAAAACTGTTATTCAAACTATTGCATCCTTATGCTTGGTATTAGTTTGAATTCTATATTAAAACTTTTTCTAGATTAGTATGTCATTTTTGTGTTTGTATTGTTATTACTGCACCCCTGAGCCTACATTTTGCTTGCTAACAGCGCTTTATAAATAAAATTATCATTATTTATATAGGCAACATACGAAAATAAGTTCCGCTTCTAAAAAAGAGTACTCGTCACTGGACTAGACAGTACGTATAAATGGTATACAAATTATAATGTATATTTCGCATTTTTATTATAACCTACCTTAAAACTTTGTATTATCTTAAAACTGGTGTATTTTTATTTAAATACAAAACTGGTTTATATAAAAATATATTTTTAATCAAAAACATTTACTTCAAAAAGATGTGAGTCTAAGCTCATGCAAGCCACAAAATATGATAACATCGATTATCATCTTTAGTTTTTGAGTCCTAAACGGACGGAGGGACAGACTGACCATACAAAACAACTACCGGCTTCTTCCTTTCGGTTTACCCTAAGACGCAATAAAAAAAACAACAAGAATTAAGCATATTTTAATCTTAAATCAAAACTTTGTGTACTTTTGTTACTTTAAATGGACATACAAATTATATTCTGAAAACATTAAACGAATATCGGACTAAACTGATGTGTTATTTAGTAACGTAATCCCAAAACTATACCTCAGGATATCAGGAACATACATAGTGCACATATCAAGGAAAGTCCCGGGGTCCGTTAATTTGATTGGGTGGAGAAAGTGGTGTACTTTTGAATAGAATCTAAAAGGTTTCTCGCGACGTCCTTTCCAAAGACTTGACCCATTAATCCGAACTAAGTCCTTCTTCGTCTCAAGGCCTCGAACCACGGTAGGCACAACAATTTCCGAAAAGACGCGATTCTGGTAAAACTTCTTCATGAACCACGAAGTCTGAAGTCGTTTAGAAGCAGGGATGTAATAGATGTCACATATTGCAGCCTCTATTAATTCAGAGCTGCCAGTAAAGGTCCACAAACTGTCAAGAAACAAAGAAGTGCTGTTGATAAATTGGGGAATACTGAGATTACTCTTTAGGTCTTCCAAAGTTTTATCAAATGCTTCTTTCCCTTTTTTGCTGTTCCACCAGAACCACCGGTGGTTTGACTCGGAAATATTAATAGAGATGTATCTACCTTCAAAAGTTGTCCAGAAATGATCCTTTGAACTGTTTAAAAAAGTCCAATGTTTGAATAGGACGTCATCGCCCATTATCAAGAATCCCTTGACGTTAAAGTTCATCTCTATAGCTCTAACTGCACACATATAATTTACTGTCCCCCTGTCCAGAGGTTCTTGTATAAAACTAAATTGTTTTCCTAAATGTTGAGTTTGTTCCGCAAACAGAGCAGCGTTGTCCCCGCAGTAAATAATGTTTGGAAAAACTTGGCCGTAAAGAGCATCAAGGTATCGAACATTGGAATAAAAACCTGGCCAATTAAAAAAAATCACTAACAGAATATCATAGTAATAGTTTGAAGAGAGCGTGCTATTCAAACCCGACACCATTGTCGTTATGTTGGGGCATATTTTTGAGAGAAATTTAAAGGCTTTTTGAGGAATGGAATCTTCATCATTGCTAGCTGCAACTTGTGGTGATTTCTGTTCGACTGGAATAAATGTAATGTTGGTTAAAGGAGTCGGGTTTTTGTAAGCGTTGTCATTACTTATGTTAACATTTTCTAGTTTTAATGCTTCATAATCACTTATAATGTTTCGGACTCTCTTAGGCTCAGGATATCCTAATTCCAACAAATCCTCCAGCCAACGACTGGTCAATTCGATTTCTTCTGATAACCAAAAATGCTTGTCAGCCATGTCAGACGTTAGTTTGAGAACACATTGGAAAAAAGTCATACTAGAAGGACATGTCCAGTTGGTCAAGAAATCAATCAAAGTGTCCGTCTGAAAGTACATGTCCTTCTCGTCCTCAGCGTCCTCCATGTAGGAGTGAGCACTTCTGTTTTGGTGAGCATTTGGAGGGAAGAAGGCCAGCCTGTCTCCTATTTCCCACATCAACCTCTGAGCCCAGTAGCCCCACCATATGTCACACATTCTACACGTGGTCCCTGTTGGGATCAACAAGGCCCAGAATGCTCGTTCATGAAACAAAGTGTTCTGGGAGTTGAATGGACTGAACACACCTTGGGGCACTAGAACTGGAGGGGCGTGGGAGTCAAAGGTCACGTTAAGTGGTGACGTCACAGACTTCCCCGTCAATCTGAAAATAGCATCAACATCCGGGTCTCCGTTTACGGTTCCCTGTTGAATGGTTGGTGATGTCCAGCTGTTGGATAACCTAAATGTTAAAATATAAAGAAATAACATATAAATGCAAAAAATGTCATACTATAATCCTGTAATTTTTTTTACATTATTTTACATCAATCTGACTTAAAGTTGGCATTCATATACAATTATCTATCTATCTATCTATCTATCTATCTATCTATCTATCTATCTATCTATCTATCTATCTATCTATCTATCTATCTATCTATCTATTATCAATCTATCTATCTATCTATCTATCTATCAATCTATCTATCTATCTATCTATCTATCTATCTATATTTCTTTCTTTCTCCCTCTATCTCTCTCTCTCTCTCTCTATCTATCTATCTATCTATCTATCTATCTATCTATCTATCTATCTATCTATCTATCTATCTATCTATCTATCGGTCTGTCTGTCTATCTATCTTTATTTATTTAAAAGCCACCAATTGAAAGGTATTTTGAAATTAAATCAAATTTGGAGACAATAAGCAATGTTGTTGGTATCAGAAACACTTTTATGACAGAAACAAAAAATAGTTTTCACAGTGTGCTGGTTTAGATATCGAAAAATATGAATAGAGCCAATATTTTTGTTTAAAGCTATCATAATGTTTCAGTCATTTTGCAGGAAACACTTTAGATATCTTAAAACATAAATAAGCACAAATAAAAAAAAAGGTAAAATGAATAATTTCAAAATATAGCATTTATTCACATTATAAAAGTGTACTTAGAAAACACGAAAAGATACTTGTCAAATTTACACACACACACACAAACTTTCACAAAGTTAAATTGAAGGAAATGTCACGTAGAAATTCCATCACTGGCTTGTTTCTGTACAATGGCAATATAGCTTCAAGTTGTCTGTTACGTTGGAGGTACTTTATCTTGCTTCCAGCTTTACTTCGTTCTCCAGCATTGTACCTCAGTATCTTGTTCCCAGTGTTCTCCTGTTCTCTGAGGAAGTGAGAGATTAACTAGTACACATTAAGGTGATGACCGTCAATAGACAGCTGAAATGCATGGTGCCATCTCTCCACTGAATTGTTTGTTCGTGGTAGATTGTCCTGCACACGATCTCTAACATTTCATTATGCTATCAGAAATCTTGGAGTCACTCTGCGGTTTCGTCTCTGGCGACCAATATAGTTGTCCTCTCAATAGTCATACAAATTCCTTACGCCCTGTTTTGATTAAAGAAAGATGCAGCAGATTTCTGATTATAGTATAACACACTTTCGTATTTCCTAACCTATTTTGTCGGGTCACCACATTTCAAGATCCTATTTTTTGCAAGTTATACTTTTTAATCAAAGGTGAAAAAAGGGAATGATATAAAGTTTAAAGTACTCTCGTTCTCTGCAAATATTGCTTACTTTCAGATGTTTTAATATTGACAAAGATATAGACATCAACAAAAATGATGCCCATGACATTAAATTACTAATAATCTGGTACTTTTGTACACATCATATACAAGTCCGCTTTTTTGTCGGCGCTATTTTGTCGGCGCTATTTTGACGCGCTATTTAGTCGGCGCTATTTTGACGCGCTATTTAGTCGGCGCTATTTTGTCCGCGCTATTTTGACGGGTCACCCTATGTTCCACTCTGCGCTTGTTTACATTTAATTGTAAGTAACTTTAGAAAAAGTTCCAAAAACTAATTGTGCCGCAATTTATAATTCGACTAAGAACAATACAGGCAGCTGGAACATTACAGAGAATGAAACTTTTAAATACAAGACCGAACTGTAATACTGGGTATCAAAAACATACGTTTCTGAGAATGGTCACATACGACTGTTGATTCCTTCTGGTTATCTGGTGCGACATATTTCAATACGAGATTAGATTTTATTTCTGCTGTGACAGTCACTGCCTAGATCGACTTGTTTCTATATACATTATATGAATTGGACATGCATTTTGTTTTAACAAATTAAATTAATTGCATTAGAAATGGAAGACTACACCAGTAGGATCTGCTATTGGCCGCTCCAATCTTGGACAGTGGATATCCTCTGGGCCACAATGTGGACTGACCAAAGTGCTGGTAAGGGTTAAACAGTTCCTTCCCAGCATACATCAGTCCTGGTGTTTTCGGTGTGTAGATAAAACCTTCCAAATTGTCAGACGGTCTGAAAACAAAAAAGTCGAAACCTTTAAAAGGTATACTATTTTTCTGAATTACAATACCAATAGTTTTATTCAGGGACGATTATTGTTCAAATATGAAAATGGTCTTCTTTTTAAACAGATTTCAACTGATATCACTCGCAATTAAGGAATCTGTTTGTACATTCACATTATTTTTTTTTTATATTCAAGCAAGAAAACATTAAGAAACTGGAACAGACACAAAATAGAGCAGTGTGATTCATAACAAACGAATATTCACATTTGACGAGAGTAACACCATTAGTAAAAACACTAAATTTAGAAAGCCTTCAGGACAGAAGACTCAAAAGTAAAGTAGCAATTATACATAAAACACTGAACCATAATCTTCAAATACAAAAACAAAATTTAATAAAATACTCAGACACAAAGATAAAGGCACATTCCTCGTCCCATATGCTAAGACGAATTTGTAAAAATACTCCTTCTTCCCTAGTGCTATTAGAGCATGGAATGGGTTGCCTGAGCTAGCCAGAAAAACCAGTGACTTGGCAGAATTTAAGTCATTGGTTAATTTGCATGACTAAATGCATGACGCGTAGGACGTAATCATCTTCTTTTTTGAAGTAACGTCTGTATTATATAAGATAAGATAAGCACATTTTGAATTGTTTTATTTTGCTGTATAATCACCTGTTATCATCGTCAGTTTCGTAGATATACTTCGCCCCATTTAGGATAGCGTAGAGGTAGCCAATGTATTTTCTTGCGTAACTTTTGTAAGGGAGAGAATCTGTAATTTTAAAGTTCAGTAATTGTTGTCTCCCAATACTCAAGAAATCACAATTGCGAAAACTGAAAAAAATACAGAGAAAAGAAATATAAAGTGTATCAATTATGATTTATAATTATAACATGACAATACACATAATACAGACGTTACTTCAAAAAAGATGATTTATATATTGCTGTAACCCTGCAAACATTAGAAACTAATAGCCTCATCAAAACATTGTACAACATTTATTTCATACCAAATTTTAAAATTCTTTCCGTAGACTAACCATGCGAGACACCACAAAAAAGTCTTGGATACATAATTCTTTTATTTCTGCAAAGTCGAGATAGAATTACCCCACGTCACTTTCGCGGCGACTGAGAGCACGGCTCAGAAAAAAATGGAGAGGGGGGAAGAACAAGTATTCTTTCTCTTTATATACATTCTTTATTTCACTACATTTATGTGTGTATCAATATCTGGTAGCATTAAAAATTGTTCTTTGTAGTTTCGTAGCTTTGTTTTGATTTTGCCCCTTCGTATTGCTCCACGTTCCCTAACAAGGGCTACTTCACGTCTATTTCGTGGAGTCAACAGGTCTTTTAATGTAGTTGAAACTCCTGCATCAGGCAAATATTTATTTCTGTCATCGCATATTTCTGGAAAAAAATGTCATGACGTAACTGTGGCTCTCGAACTTCGCAAGATGGCTGTTTGTTTGCGAACATTGGGATAACTATGGCGACGCCCTGTCCGTTGTTCTTACTCAGGGAAGCACAGTCATGCACTCTGCTCAACAATACTCTGCCTACATGAATACTTCCGGCGTTTATGGTGGCGAGGCTGAAATTGTGGCGATGTCTCAAATACTTTCCGCTACTATTACTATACACTTCCGAGAACGTCTCTGCATATCTCAGCTATTTAGCTGTCCTTTGAATCATGGCGATTACGAAGCGGCGTATGCTACGCCGCGTGTCGACTAGTAATATATTAACCAATAGTACATTAACATGTAGTCAACTAGAGTGAAAAGTTATACTAACACTTCTTTCTTGATTACATCATAATTATCGATCATTTTCGACTTTCTCTATGTTTCGCCAGTCTATGTCCTGTGTTTCATGGTGCTCGATCCTGCGCCTAATAAGAATGCATAACACTATCCCCCTCTTAATGCTGTTCATCCTTCATTGATTTCAGATCTTCCTTTCACTATAGTTGTACCACCAATATGTATTTGCTTTATATGCTACAAATTCGTTCTTGCACCGTTTTCAAAACCTCCCTTATATCCGGTTCTATTTCAAACACTTAGAAGTCTGGATCCTGTTCTTCCTCTATGATGCTTTGCCTAAGACGCTCCATGGGTGCCTCTTTGTTGCCGCTTACCTTCAGCTCTCCACCTCCGAGTTCCTAAGTTCTTGTAATAAAAGTTGACCGAACAGGTTATCGTAGACGCCATCCAGAATCTTACGTTGATCTACAAAAACATATGTTGAGTTAGCCCAAAATGGAACCATTTAATGTCTTGTATTTTCCCTTTCGTTGAGGATCCCACTTCTGACACCAAATGATGCCACCTTGCAAACAGCCGAATCCAATTGCCACAACGAAAGGATTGTACAACACCACGAATTTATAAAATATAAAAGTCAATGATCTACTGATATCTTGCATCAAGTACATTGCAAGCCATTTTTTCAATTTTTTTTATCGCATTTGCAAGGCGTTGTCCTTGTTACAGGGCTTGTATTCATTAAGTCCCTCTGTTTGTTTGTCCAGTTGGATTCTTTTATACGTATTTTCTCCTATTAATCTTCTCGGATCAAAATGAAACTTTGCACGATTATTCTTTTGTCGATAACAGTATAAGTGTCAAAAAAAGACAACACCGTATTTTCACCCCATATTACCCGCGGGTTATACAAGTTTTTGCACACAGGTGTCGGGTTTACAAAATTTATTTTTAATCATAAATATAGCATAACAAAGACTTAAGACATACCGATGGGTCTTTATACATTCTATAATTAGCGGTGTGGTTACGAAGTGCACCCTCTAAAACGTTATAGACATCTCGTTATGCACTTTATTCAAACAAATAGCGCCGATGCGGCGAAGACTCTTTAATACACAGGTAATCCATTTGTAACAAGTAAGCAAGGAACCAAGCTAATCTGAACATGCGGGGATATAAGGGTGCGGGTTGCAGGATGTTGATTTTATATAGTTTGTAATTTGTGCGGGGTATATGTGTTTTTAAGTAATACGCGTATGAGGGGTATAGTCGCAAAAATACGGTAGCTAGTTAGTTAAAGATTTAGTGGTAATTAATTAATTAGTTGTATACAGAAAAGGAGAAGATAAATCTGATTCCTATATATATATATATTTATGTATTTATATGAAGTTTTGTTAAACACGAATTTAAAAATAATTTGCTTGTTTCTTATGGCTGTGCAGGAGTTTGATTACCTAAAGTTTTATATACTCACCAGATATTTTATAAGAATAAAAAAAAACTGAAAGAGAGCTGAGTAAATGATAACCAAAGCCTACAGACATACTCTGGGTAAAAGATAGCCCTACTGTCTTTTATGTATTGTCAGCATGTACATTTGTGTCTTTTGTAGTTTATTTAGTTTCTTTTTTTTTGTGTTTTTTGTGTGTGTGTTACCTTTTTAGGCATGGCATGGAATAAAATAAATTAATCAATCTGAAATTAGTAGATATATATTAATATTTTTATTTGGTCTGCACTATAGGGAGATAACGAAAGCACATCTACTTTTTAGTTACCTAAAATACTTTTTTTCCTGATATGAAGAGAGAAAATTTTGCGCAGTATTGAACTTTCATGTCATAGAAAGTTGATTTTTACGACATTTAAATTTGCTTTGTAGCCATACCGTTCGGTATTGTAACATTTACCTCCAGTTGGCAGGACTCTTAACATCCCCCGCAACGACCACTCTCCACCCAGGCAACTGAGCTAAGTATTTGACGTCATCTGTTGGGTGAATTGACGTCACAATTATCCATTTCTCAAATGGTGAAACATCTGTTGATTTTCTGATGATAATAATAATAAAAATAAATTGCTTAACCATGAATCTTTTTCCAGTTGGTTTTGAGGTTGGGTGGGTAAAAAAATGTTTCGTTTTTTAAATATCTAACATTCATTAGTTGTTTATAGAAAAATAATCGCTCTCTAAGTTCTATAAAGGACGTATTGGATTTTGAAAAAGAGTATATTCGAATGCTTTCCTAAATAAACGTTTTGGCATGTCTGGTCTTTTAGAAAACTACACATATTTATACGATTAAAGACTCAGAAAAAAATAATGCATTCAAAGTACTTACATTTTTATGGCTGAGAGTTTATCTGTTTCTGCGAAACGCATCGCAGTATAATAGCCAGTTAACACTTTAAAGTACAGAATAGAAATTAAGCATACAGCAAGCAGTCCGGCAAACAGCCTTCTTATTGTAACCTTTGGAAGCTTTTTGTTTTCTGGTTCATACATTCTATGTCCACTAGGGTCTTTATCAATGTCATTGACAATGCTAAATTATATTCTGAAATTTAAAGATATACTTGTTTACCTGTATAAGATTTCGCTTATCTGATTATATATACAAACTATTAATGTACCATTAAATGTATGCAACGTGCATATAAAAGTTTAAAGTTTATTGCTTTCACTGTATTTACTGACTATGAGTAATAATAATAATAATAATTTCATTTATATAGCGCTGTTGACAAACAATAAATAGATTCAAGGCAGCCTAGCACCCGAAGTCTGATGCTTAACTCATTTTTCATTATTATTATGTTAGCAATGAACGAGTAGTCATTCTCTGGCGCTACCAGAGAAACAAAATTCATATTAGTCCCTTTATCAGTGTCCACTGTGGAATTTTCTGGTGATGTGGCAGGTCTGCAGCAGTACCTCCCTCTGACAGGCAACGAGAATGTTCCTAGGAATGCCAAAGGCCTTGAAGGTGTCTGTGAGGTCAGTTGTTATAAAACAATGGGTTTTATTGTTGTTTTAGATAACACTCATAAACGCTTAATCTCCAAGCCTAGTTTCCCATACATTCCTTGTTTTTCCAACTCAGTTTTTCTTAAATTATGAGATAGTGGTCAATAATGGTAGCGGCTTTTTCTTTTTTTTTATCAATGAGCAGCAGATCAGGGTCATTACAATCTACCGTTTTGTCGGTCAAAGTAGGCCTATCCCAGTACAGCAAATGATCAGTAGACTCGAGCAACCCTTGTGGTGACTGTTTGTAATAAGGAGGAGAATCCTTAACGATATAATTATGTGACAAAGCCAAGTACTGGTGTATTAGCTTTGTAACTTGATAATAGCGACCTAGGTAAGCAGATTTTGATAAGGGGAACATCCTGCCATTATGTGTTTAACTGACTAAACCACATTTCCACATTTTCGGCATTTGTCAACAAAATTGAGTTTTAGGATATGTTTTTAGTAATTTTCTTAGCCTAATTACTTTGTCCTGTATTGCTGTAACAAAGCCTTCTGTTTTAGGGTAGAGAGGACCTTCTTTGAGCCATGCTAATGAAGCAGCTTTTATCAATGTTGTCCCCATATAATAAACCCGCGAATTTTCCGTGGAGGTTTTTTTCTTCCCATTCGCGAATCTCATGCCCTAAGTCGTCCAAACCGACATTGACATCAGCATTGTGTAGGTTCACAGGGGTTGCTTCGGAGTCATACTTGCGTAGAAATGAAAACTAATTGATTGCTGGAGGCGAGCAGTTTTGATAGTATTTTTAAAACTTGCAGCTTACACCATTTGAAGGTGTTCTGCAGTCCACGGCCTCTATCCTTCCTGGGCAGGTATAACCTTATGGTGGAGGAGTTATTATTATGTTTTTATTATTATTTTAGAAATAATCGTCCATGAATCGCATTAGTGCTACCAGCGCTACAATAATTTAACATATTTGTTTATTGCGTATTTTTCGGTCTTAATTTATTTTTTCGGAGCCTCGCTATTCACGTTGTCAGGAGCCTCCAACTACGTAACTCAGGCCTTGTTGTAGCTTTGCTTTTTCTTTATTTTGCCAGTAACAAGGCATTGCCAGGTTTGGAGGTGGCAGAGGTGGATGGTTAGGCCCCCCAACCTGCTAAAAAAAAAAGAGCAAGATGGGCGTGGATTGCTTGCAGTTACTGGAGCAATCTCAATCTTTAAAAAGTTTTGCGCTTGGGCTGCCCTCCTACCCCAATCCAGAAATGAGGGAACATTATTTTTGAATCTCAATCTTTAAAAAGTTTTGCGCTTGGGCTGCCCCCCTACACCAATCCAAAAATGAGAAAGCGAAGCAAGAGATAAAAATGTAACACTTTTGTGAACATATAATGATACTGACATAGTGTTATACATTCTAGACATTTCTTGATAAGAATAGACAAATTATGTTTTACGAGATTCATGAATGTTAATCATATTACCCAGTTATCTCATTTCATGATGTAGAATGTCAAAATTAAGGGTCGCTCCTAAAGAGGTCACGTCCTACTTCGACATCATGACATGCAATAATGGCGTAATATTTAATGTGAAAACAAATCACAGACACTCATTTGGGGCAAGTGGGCTCCGGGAATATTTTAAAATTTGGACCCCCACCCTTGCTACGCCACTGAATTTGTTGCCAATGATCTTACTAGCAGCATCGAGGGGTTTTGTTAAGTTAACTTTTATTACTAATATTGCCAAACCACTCAGAGATATTGTAACTTTAAAATTCTGCAAATGTCAACTTGGCAACACCTTATTGCTCGCGAGACTTAATGAACACTATGGTTCTGTAATGCACTAGTTTAGAGAGTAGGTTAGTTTTGTTAGACAAATAATTGTCGTGCCTGGTCGTGCGGTTAGCGCGCTGGACTGTCGTTCAGATTTATCGATTGTCCCGGGTTCAAACCCTGCCCGCTCCCATCCCCCGTCGTCCAACAGGAGATTTGGACTAGGAAGTAATTATCTTCAACTCTGAAGAAACATCCGAGACATGTAAAACATTTTATTGTGTATAGTTTTAGCGGTAAAAGTAATGACGTAGTAAGACAGACTAATGACGTAGTAGACTAGGCGAACAAGAGACCAACATGGCGTTCATCTAGACTTGGGCTGTTTTGAATAGTAGTTAGAGATAGCGAAGTTTTAGGAAGACTGGACGGATTTCCCAGTGATAAATAAAGTGCCATTGTATACAAGTGAAACTAGTTATTAAGTATATTTCTATTTTGTATTCTGTGGCTAATGAGAATAATAACTAGTAAGAAGTGAAGTCGGATGATATTAGCCCACAACAGTTCTATAAACTTACCGAGTTATACAACTATAATCTCCCAACACAACATTTATGATTGCTTACCCTCCAAACAGTAATTCTTCTGTGAGCCTTCTTGTAGCAATGAAGTAAGATGTAGAAAAGGTGGAGGGGAAAAAAAAAGGAATTTTTGAGCACGTCGGTGTCTTGTCAATAATGAACTGAAACCTGATTGAATAAAATCTGTTGCTTTGAAGTGACAGGACCCCCCAGATGTTTCTGCCCTAAGGGCAAAGGGGTGGCTTTAATTTAGTGTGAGGACAATTGCTGATAACGTGAACAACAGAGAAAAAAAAAGAACAACATGTTTGTTCACAGTAGCTAGAGCAACAACATCAATAACAGATGTTGCAACATCAACAACAATGAGAACAAATACAACAACAGAAGAAAGCAATAAAGTAGAAGCAACAACTACAAAAACGGCATGTAAAAATGTTTGTAAAATGTTTCACAAATTTTGGATTTTCTCTGAAATTAGAAGATAAATACATCCTATCTCAAACCTCCCTTATGACGACTGTGGTTGGCGGGCAGGGTTCGAACCCGCGATCATTGAGACCACCGAACGACTTTCTAAAGTGTAAACCACACGACCATGATACAAAAATTGCAACGACAATAGCAACAACATCAAACGATGTAATACCAACTGCAACAACAGTTGTTATTTAAAGATGTATGCAATCGATCCATCCCCCCACCTTATTTTCGATAAATGATCCGTTGAACGCATTAGGTGAACACATGTCTCCTTTTTTATGAGAACATAAGGTGCGTTCATTATTGTGGTTAATCAGGCACGCGGCCACAAACAATCAACTGTACGCGACCTTAACTTAGACATAGAGTGCAGAAATAGTTGAAAAAGTAATTTTCCATTTTCAGACCTAGCAATCTATAGAGGGAAGATGATGAAAATGTTTTCTATTTCTGTGGCTCATGATTAACAAGGATGACATGTGGCTTGAACAACAACCAACCATCTTTACTTTCCCAACTAGAGTCAGGTACCCATTAAGAATTGGATAGAATCAGGGACGGCCTAAAAATCCCGAAAATCAAAAGCCCAGTCTTCACCGAGATTCGAACCAAGGACCCCAGGTTCGTAAGCCAAGTGCTTAACCACTCAGCCACCGCTCCCCCTATCCATCATAACCCATATGTATAAAGTTATAAGAATAAATGACACAAGCTTCTATACCAATGGGCTAAAATCTTTAGAACATGTAATATCTAACTTACGCATCTGAGTTACATCACAAACAAAAGTCGAATCCAAGATTGTAGCCTACAACCACTTCACTACCTTACCCATCAACCAGAACCATACCAATTTTTTTTATTGCACTCAGTGGGGTAGCTAAGAATTTCGTTGCCCGGGGGTCTGACCTCTTTAGGACCCCCAAGCATGTTGACATTCGACATCATGACATGACATAATAATGTCATATTTAAAGTAAAAACACATTTTGGACACTCATTTGGGGGATCCGCTCAAGTGGGGGCCCGAGGGGATTTTCAAATTGCGAACCATTCTTCCACCACCCTAGCTAAGCTACTGATTGCACTGTCCGACTGTAGGGTGTATTGGCTTTAACATCTTTTCAAAGAGGTAGCTAGATTTATATACACATCTACAAGGTTTACAGTGCACTCATAACAGTCATAGTGAGATTTTTCTTTTACAATTTTTTTTTATACAAGCTCGTGAATCTAAATAAAAACAACTGGGTAGAAACTGACCGACTGGAAACTTGAAAAGGTTATTCCGAAAACGACTTAAATTTCCTTGAAGTTTGACAGTTCGTGTTTATCCTCTGAAAATGTTTAATATGTCATTGTGTGTATAGATACATTTGTGAGTGTGTGTATCTGTGTGTACACGAGAGCAATATCTAGTTGGTTCATAAAATGAGGTTTAGACAAAAATAGAATAAATGATTAGTTAAGTGCTGTACGAGGTACAACCCTTTCCCACTTTTATATCTAAACTACTAGTTTTACATTTGACACTGATAATAGCGTTTAACAGCAAAATTTTTAAAAAGATTATTTAAAAGAAATCAAGTTTTAAATCAAGTGCTAACATATTCGAGGCCGGGTTTAAGGCTACAGCCCCCCCGGGTTTGTAATGCGCTGTGTATTATGCAGCTAAATCAAACGGAGGTAACACTCAAATAACGGAATCAGATAAAACAGTCGAAAGGCCAACAATAGTAGTTAGTCGACGCTGACAGCAAATGTCGAGTAAGTTTGATAGTTACGAAGGGAATCGTCGAATATCTTCAAGCTAAATCTCTACGTTCCTAAAAGCTGCCTCTCTCTCTCTCTCTCTCTCTCTCTCTAAAACGTCTTAATCCAGGGGTTCTCAACCTGTGGGTCTTGACCCCCTTAGGGGTCGATTGACGATTTGCCAGGGGTCGCCCTAAGACCATCGAAAATATGGATTGTTTTTGTCTACTCTTCTATTTCTGTATGTGTGTGTTTGGGGGGGGGGTCGAGCCAGAGTAGGGGGTTGTAAAAAGGGGTCGCCGAGCTTAAAAGGTTGAGAACCGCTGTCTTAAGCCGTCAATTGTATTCTGTTAAAGTTACGCTCTTCTTCACACTAATTCTAGTCTTGTTTTGACTAGTCGCGTCATTGTCTCTAAGACAAAAGTTCCCCTATTTACGAAACAAATAACTAATTCTTAATCGTGCCATAACATCGTTCACAGAAAGGGGCCTTCACCTACAAATAGGTCCGAAATTTGACGATCAGAAATGTGGTTTTTTTTTCTGACATATTTTTCGCACTTTTACAGCTGTCAAAAGAATATCGTGATTAAGAAGTGTACACTTGTAATCGGAATAAGTAAACAATTCTCCGGATTTACGACAGTTTGTTTACCAAGGGCCTTATCCTCTACAACAAAATATACACTTTTTAAACCTAATAAATGTTTATTACATATTTTTTTTTATAAGGAAAATGGTATTTAAAAACTCTATGCATTTCTGCTGAGATATAACATGCTTTAAGAATTAAGTATTTTCATTCATAAGTAAAAATGTATTAAAGCTTTAGAAAAAATATAGGGACCTCCACAGACATTTTGCCTCCCCATACTTAGACCCGGCCTTGAAAATATATAAAAACTAAAATCCACGTTTTAAATATTTAAAAAAACCTTCCTTCTTTATCCTTATTTCCATCTCAGTTTAAAGCGAATACATCTCCCGGGCTTTCATTATACGTGACGATATCTTACTATGGAAATATACTAAGAGTTCAAGCGAGACCAATGGTTAAAGAAGGCCTATTCTGTGGGTGTGTAGACCAATAGCTCGTTGCGACGCCACAGGTCTGTCTAGACTACCCACAGATTGTCACGTTGCGGTTCAGTGTTGAGGTCTTCTAAAATGAATGGTCACGGGATAAAGAATGAAGTTTTGACGGGCATGGTCAGTACTCTCTGGTGAAACTCCACAAGGGCAGATTTTACTAGTTCCAATTTTGAGCTTCCGGAAAATGTTGTCTCATTTATTTGTGTCCAGTACTGAGGCGAATGATTGGCTTTAATTTTGTCAGGAAACTTATAATAGGCGTCATCATTCTTGTGATTCGAATAACAATCTTCAATTCTACTAGTTAGTATTACAGAACTTACATAACTTAGCAATACATTTGTCAAAAAAAAAATGTTGACAAAAATCTAAAACCGTTTGCGTAAATGTATTAAAAATATGGTAAATAGTTATCTCCCTTAATAAATAGTCTCCCGTGTATATTAGTAATAATATTGAATAGATGTAAAAATGGTGTATTTTTATGGAAAAAAATCTTGAATAATTGATTTTAAACAATTAAGTTTTCGGATTTCAAACCCTTCCTGGTGGTTTTGAGTTTAAATACCCAAAACAGAGAGTTTTGAGGTTGACAACATCTCTTCTTTTTTTCAATTCTAACCCAAACTACAGGATCAAATTATATGAGCGTAGCTAATGGGGTTTTAAATTAAAAAAAAAACTCCACAGATTCTTTAGTTTAAGACCCCTCAAAAAATTATTTTGACGATAAACCTTCCCTTTTCGATATAAATCTAAAGCAAATTACAGTCACATAATTCCAAAAGAGTAACCAAGAAAAGTTACAACATTTCTACCAGTAGCTGGGCTCCATTAATAAAGTGCAGTGAATAGCCATCTTCCGAAATTGAAAAAGACTAAATGTAGCTCAACAAAGATAGCTAAGACGGATTTTAGGTGTCAATTATAGAAATTGGGTCTCAATCAAGGAAATCCTATGCCAAAGTGGAAGTCGACCCCTTAGTAAGGATTCCTTTCATGGAGGTCCTCAGAGCAGTTGGAAAGAGGCTTCAGACATTGCCAGTGACAGATTTTTGTGAAAGTAGCTTGCAGCCCAATGCGCCGAACGACGCGGGAGTAAGAATAGTACATAAGGTTTTGAAAATAATACTTTTTAATCGCAGGATAGCACTGTAGATACCTCAGAATATGCATTTTGTTGGCTTTCATAATCGGAAAAAATGCTTGGCGGCGGGGCTCTGCCCCGCTCTGAGGAAGCTCGCAGACACCCTTGCTGGCAATGGCGAGGAGTCTACATTTTTTCCACTAACTCCAGGAGGAACCTATTCCAGGGCACAATAAACGTCTTCTGAAAAATGATGTATCAGAATGTAATAAAAATTAACTACATACACACACACGCACGCACACATAAACACACACACTACACACGCATATATATATAAAATATGCATTGCATTCAGAGATCTAAACAAATCTAGCAAACTTGATTCAACCTGGTTAACAGCTAACGTTTCATTTAAGAAAAAACATATGAGATTAATTAGTTAAGAAAGTAAATTTATTTCTAGTAAACAGTTCAAATTTAGTAGTTTTGTGTTTGTTCATGTATGTACAATGCGTTGATTTTTATTGAGAAAATGTATCCTTAGTTTGATGCCCCTAATAAGGTGATTCCCCTTTCGGCACATGGATAGATACGCCACTGCACACAACTGACTATAGCTGGAAACTTGCTTATTAACATTTTAAAAATTGAAAATTTAATTTCTAAGAATTAAGTTATTAAATATATTTAAATACAATAAACCAAATTTGATATTAAAAGAGAAAGCGATCACCGTTTCGAACATATTTATTTTGTCCCAGTACAAAGCAGGTAAAGATAACAATTGTTCAACATTTAGTTCAAGGAATAAAAATATTTCAAAAAATGGTCATATTAATCTCACCAAAACAAAACAAAAAAAAAAAAAAAAAAACTTGTTCAAACCCCTTGAAAACAAAAGTCTTTCTTCCGCTTCATGTTTTCTACTATTCTGTGCATCGTGTGAACATCAATGTGTCCCTGCAAAAGAAAATACACTAGATAGTACAAAGTAATCTTCAAGTATTCTAGACCTATGCTTACTAAACTGTGTTCCGCGGAGTCCTTGTGCTCCGCGAGGCCTGAATAGGTGTTCCGCGAACTACTGGAATAATGAACTAGTAGACCACCACGTCAATAAATCTCTCTAAAAAAACAACAAGCAAAGTGTTCCGCTAAATACTCGGAATGTGCGAGGTGTTCCGTTAAGAAAAAAGTTTGAGAAACACTGCAGTCGTCCATCTAATACGGTAGGTATATAAAACATAACATAACATAATAATAAACGCGTGCAATATATCACTCTCTCAACCTTTTAGAAAAACTAATGTGATTCTCTTTCACATAGTTGTATTGCGGGGCATTCATATACATATATTATATAAATAAATAAATAATATAATGGAACCAAAAAATAATTTTAAAAAGCTTATTAAAGTGTAATTGTATCAATTAGTTTTGGACAATTGGTATAATTACAATTGTAATAGATCTAGACTAACAATAATAAATCTGTGTGATTTAAAAATATTTTTACCAAATGTGTTTTTGTTAAGCTCAATTTCATGGCTTTTGCTTTCTCTCTACGTTAGGATCTTATCACTTGCCTGTGGTCCAGTTGGGAGAAGATGGGTGGGGGTGGGGGGGGGGGGAGAAAGAAGGGGCATCTGGGTCACTGTGTGAATGTTGTCGTGATTGTTTTGTAAATGCATTTTATAAAAAAAAACAAGTTGCACGCCAATACACTAAGCACTGTGCAATCAACATGTTAATGAACATTGAAGGTTGTTATTGTTACTTAATTCTCTACACAAAGTATATAGTGGACTAATTCAACTCGTACCATCACATTTGTCAAGTACAATTTCTTTCCCTTGTTTTCGGTGCCAACAAAAATATTAAAATTACCAATAGTTACTTATTTAATTGGTTATTTGTTTTATTGATTATTGTGTTGTCAGGTAAAAGAAATATTTCGATTTGATCAAGTATGGATGTGGGAGAAGTGACGTGTTATAACTTTTTTACCAGACAGACAGACAAACCGACAGAGTGAGTTGATGGATATAAGCTTTGTAAAAAAGAGAAGCTATATTAATTATCATATAAGTAAAGTTTCCTTTTCAGACCTTGCGATCTATAGGCCAGATAATGTTAAGGTCATTTGTTTCTTTGACCAAAGGTTAGCGTGGTTCTACTAAAGTCAGGTACCCATTGGGTGAACTCAATTGTTATTGAAGTCATTGATTAACATACATGACTAGATTGCCCTAGGAGCATGAGTAGGACACGAACATTTTTTTGAAGTAACGTCTGTACTTTAAAAGACATAATTTACTTTAAAACAGGTATTGACATTTTTCTCCTAAAGCAATGATTAGAAAATGGCTTTTCATATTGAAAGGAATGAATTGCGTTTAACTATGCACGTCTTGCAATCAGATATTTTAATCATTTCAAACTTGTCTCAATGTGCAAAGAAAGATTGTATAAAACCCACATGGCCGAGCGGTAACGCGCTTGGCTTCTGAACCGGGGGTCCCGGGTTCGAATCCTGGTGAAGACTATGATTTTTTAATTTCGGGATATTTGGGCACCTCTGAGTCCACCCAGCTCTAATGGGTGCCTGACATTAGTTGAGGAAAAGTAAAGGAGTTGGTCGTTGTGCTGGCTACATGATACCCTCGTAAAACGAAGGACACAGAATCATCTGCCCTATAGACTACAAGGTCTGAAAGGGACCTTTAATTTTTTTATTAAATCCGAAGCTAATTATGAAGTATACTATAGGCCCTCTTCACTAGAGTGTATCTATCTTTTCTTATACATTACAGACGTTCCTTCTTAACACAATAATTACGTCCTTGTAAATAATAATATTAATCCATGTGTCAATTCAGTCGTGCATATTAATTTAAAAAATCAGCTCTGCAAAGTAATGCTCATCCTGGCTGATTCACGCAATCCGTTCCATGCTCTAGGAAACACTCTGGAAGAAGGAGTGCTTGGAAGAATTTGCCCTAGCATACGTAATGTAATGTAACGTAATGATAATAATGGAATGTGTCTGGATATTTTTTTTTTTTTTTTTTTTGCTGGGAAGGTAAAGCCGGTTGATCTTAGAGCTGACAAATGACATCCTAGTAGACCAGGGGTGGGCAACATTTTTGTATCGAGGGTCGCATTAAATAAAGTTTGGTAATGGTGGGCCACATATATATGTATATATATAGCTTAAAGATAAAGCTTGCTGTGTAGAATGTCTTTTAATTCATACATACATTCATAACACTGTATTACGATTTTTTAAAAATGCTGTAGTCTTTTTATATCACAATATCCCCACAAATATAGTTGTACTTAATGTGCAGTATTTTACTTCTTACACTCATGCATAATGTTTCTTAACTGTGAAACTATCTTACTAGTTGTTACCCCTGTGTGTGAGTTCTGTCAAATTACAGTCACAGTCAACATTGACCAGTGATTATACTTGTTTAGTTTCCATTTTAAAAAATGCTTGATCACTGAATGAGACAATTTATGTTCCGGAAGTTAAATGTCGGGACGAGCTAAGCCTTCCCTTGTGGAGCATCACCAGAGAATGCTGACCATGTTCTTCAATGGTGCATACTAAATCATGAGACCCGAACAAAATTCTCCAAAGACTATTCGGATAACTGCCTGATCTGGAAGCCACTACAAGGTTCATCTCAGATATAGGATTACTGATCTGAACCCTCCAACATGTAAAATGAGAACGAAGAAGAAGAACTGGTGTATGTGTACCCAAATAGTGTGAAAAGCAGCAAAGGTTTTTGTAAGTGTGGAAATACAGCTTCTGGCACCTATAAAACTCCCTTGGTAGTGCTGACTGGAACTTCTCTTTGCTTTCAGTCATGTCCTGTGGAGCTGAATCGGCTTCTCTTAATAAGTGATGTACTTACATCATCGCACTAAAGATAGTTACACCTTTCAGCAAACAAAAATGACAAAAAAATTTTTTTTGCTTGTCTGTAGAAATAGGAAAGCCTTGTTTGAAAAGATTTAACATGCATTTGCATTTCATATGTAAACAATCAATTGCAATAGCAATTACAAAGTCACAGTCAATGCCCTTCAAGTAACATAACAATTCCTTGTTGAGATTTTATATTCTTCTCCTTTGCCTTGCCCATGCTAGGCGTTCGGATACATTGGAATATTTATTCATAAATCAGAACTACCCTTGGTTAACTCCCTTAGCTCTAGAAAACTTTATTATTCAGAGTTGTGCTGCTGTTTAATGTTTAAATGATATATGCAGACATTTTGTCTTGAATTGAGTGTTTTGATGTATAGCCAATAAGCATCATTTTCGTTTACTTAAAACTTTTAATAACAACTTTCAATAATTTATATAGATATTTTTTCTAAATATTTGCATTTTTATATCTGTATACTGTGTGCATCCTGATTTCTGTAGGTGTCGGCGGGCCGCATAAAACACCTCGGCGGGCCGCATGTGGCCCGCGGGCCGTAATTTGCCCACCCCTGTAGTAGACTATTGAGACAGATGAGAGTTACACCATGTGCCCTATTGAGCTTCAGGCCTAAAAAGAGTTCCTTCTTTACAAAACTAGCTGTCGGAGAAAAAAAAAACAAAACAACTCAATACCTCAAAGATTCAAATCTCACATCTGGTGCGTCTCCTTCATCTTTAAGATTCTCAGAAAGATCTGTTCCAGGGAGTTCTGCTCTACAGTGTAGTGTTCGAAGCTGAACTTAGTTTTGGCATCCTCCAGAGTTTGAAAGATGAAGAACAGGGGCGTAGTCTCTGGGACGTGAAGGTCAGCGTAACCTTCTTGCTCTGAGAAAAGCTGGTCGAAAGGGAAAAAAAATCATAAATATACGTGGGGGGGGGGGGGGGCACGAAAGTAAATTTACTGCTACTGAATTGTTTGTTTTTCCTTCAAAATCACGTTAAAGTATTCCTGCACAAGACGCCACATTCACCTGACCTAACACCTATGGATTTATATTTTTTGTGTGGTGTAGCTTCGGAAAACGGCAAACTTTGAACATATAGATAACTTTACATGGGCTTTAGCCCCGCCTGCCTAGCATTGAATCCGGCCCTGGTTGCACTGTGCCAGAGAGATCTTGACAAAGTTGGATATTGTAGCAAGGTTTAAGGTGGAAACTTTGTGCAAGTTGAGATATATGAAATGTTCTGGAAAATGTTTAATATGTAAACATAACGTTTGTAAATAATTATCTAATTTTTCTAATCAAAAAGAAGAAAAATGCTTAATAAAAAAGCGTATCTTTGAAAAGAACTGCAAAATCAATGCGATATAACTCAATACTGTAGGAATAAGCTCCAATTTTTCTATATAAACCAAGATAATAATAAGGCTAGTTGGTTATTTTTTTTAAATTGATTCCTGTACTGTCGTCGACTATTAATAATTATGTAAAATGGCAACTGGATGTCGTTTCAAGTGGGAGAAAAACGTGTGCAAAACGTTAAAAGGGGAATAACTCCACACATACAGACACATCTCTAAATAAATAGCATTTGTTTCCTTTTAAGATACCAAACAAAATAATTGAACACCAATAGTTAATTAGCTGGTTAATTGTGTTTGTTTCATGTTCTGTTAGGTACATCAAAATAATTGTGCGAAGTGTCAACTTGATCCGAGGATGGGCTGTGAGAACGAGATCGTGTTCTTCGGGGCAATGTTTCCTAGAAGGTTTCTCTCATTTCCGTTAGAGACCGCCGCCTCTTTTTAATCTCGTTTACTTTCAATTTGCAAAAATAAAATCAATGTAAAAAAATGGAAAAAAAAAATATAAAAAAAATTTTGTAATAATTAAAAATTTACAAAATCATTCTGAATATTCAACTTTCCAAGATTTAAACAAAAATTACCATGGAATCATACGTTTACCAATGAAAAAATGTAGCAAAATAGCGTATGTAGGGCCGGCCATGGGCAAAGGAAAACTTAGCAGCCGCATAGGGTCTCCGATTGATGGGGACCTCACACATGACTTGAAACATTTTTTTTAGAACACTTTGGTTTTAACTAAATTGCGTAATTTTGTTTTTTCCATGTTTATTTTGGATATTTTTATTTCATATGGGACCACCTAATTTACTTCACCTAGGGCCTCCAATGATGTAAGTCCGGCTCTGCCCTACCTTTGAATCTTTGAGGGTAGTCAGGATGTGCTGTTTAGCGTCGTCAAATAGCTTCTCTTCTACGTCAGGGTTTTTGGACGCATGAAGGACGACGGTGTAGCCCTGGCCATACTTGCTCTTCAGGTGTTGCAGGCTCCCGAGACACATGATCCGGCCGTGAACCATGATGGCAATACGCGTGCAGAGAGCCTCGCACTCTTCCATGCTGAGAATGATAATGAATAACATTTAATAAAAATAATAATGTTGTAACTTCTTTGCGAAAAATTGTCATCACGCGCCTATTGCGCACCATCTAAGGCGGACTGGGTGTCAAAATCAGCCTGGTCACTTCTATACCATCCGGCACATAACTTGCATATCAAACCTGTACTCAAAGCCACCGTTAACTTTGATAATGTATCGATAACTGTACACATGCATGCAGTGAACACTAACTCTATATCCGTATAAGAAAAATAGGTCATAAATAATGTTGCTTTTTAATCCCAAAGTGTTTAGGCCTTAAAAGGGTAAAGCTTTCTAGCAGTACATTATTTCAGAAAATATGTTACATTAAATTAGTATTACACTGAAGAGGTGGTAAAAGATTTTTATAATACGATACTCACAGGATCCCTTTTATAACAGACTATTATAAAAATCTTGAACAATTTAATACTTGTCACAGTGACATCCATGCGACCCCTTTGGTGGCCCTGCCAGCCCATTTGGTTACCGGCCCACCTGACATTTGCCCAAATGCCCATATAGCGAGTCCGCCCTTGCACACCATCCACAATACAGTCTGAGACTCAGTCAAACATAAACAGAGCGTCTTAAGACCGGAAGTAATAACTAGAGCTAGGGCAGAGAATGGAAGCGTTTGTGCGTTCAATTCTTAGAAATAGGCTAAGTGACTATGGGCGGGTCAATAGAAAGGTGAATCACTAGTAAATAAAGAGGTGCCTTATAGTTAAGATTTTGGGGTAGTACCGTAGGCTGTTGTCGGTCGTTGCCTTATATTATATATATATATATATACATTTTATTCTGCATATATACAACAAAACGGATGTAGGCGTGTTATATTTTAATCTTAAGACTTCAAATAACTTTATCAAATTTATTTTTACAGATAAATATATCTTTTATTTCAATGTAGACCAGTTCAATCTTAGATGAGATGAAATAAACCTAGTTGAAATAATAAAAAAAAAATAGTATTTTAAACGAAACAATTCACTACAAAAATACGTCGTTTCTGTTTCAAATCTCTAGATCGTCTCACGTCCTTAACATAACTTATGACAGAGCCGCTTATCTGGCATCATTCTACATGCTTCCCTTCTTCATCACCTAGGAAACACATACACTCACATTTGCCATAACAAACGTGGACGGTCGTTCCTATGAGGTGAAAGATGTCCCTGGTGATGCTTTGTTGTTTTTTTAAATAGCAAAATATTCTTCAGGCAGGCGCTCCAAAGTATCATCAAGAGTACAGTGGCTTGAGGCCGGCCTACAACAGCTAGAGATCCGGGCATAGAGATGTTAAGTACAGGATAGATCAGAATGGAGAGATGTGCTAAAGTAGGCCAGGGACCTCCATGGGCTGTAGCGCCACTGGGGATGGATGGATTCTTCAGACAGCTGTAAAGCAACAGTGGACCTACGTCCTCATGATAGGGGCGAAACTTTTGAAACAGAGGCGGCACGCACATGTGGACGTGGAGAACAGGAGACCAAGAATAATGCTAAACGCTAGGCTTCCGAACCAATGTGTCTCGGGTTTGAACTCGAGCGTCCCTGAGATACAGCGGTAAAGCGATCGGCTTCCGAACCGGAGGTTTCCGGGATCTAATCCTGGTGAAGACTGGGATTTTTATTTTGGGATCTTTAGGGCACCTCTAAGTCCACCCAGTTCTAATGGGTGCCTGACATAAGTTGGGGTAAAGTCAAGGCGCTTGGTCATTTTGCTGTTCACATGACACCCTCGTTAACCGTGGTCCACAGAAACAGACGACCTTTACATTATCTGCCCTATAGATTACAAGGTCTCAAAGGGGCAACTTTTAACTTACTTAATTTCTTTTCGGAAGTCAATGACAAAGGGTCTCTGATTCCCATAAAACTTAGGTGACATTTATCTGAGGACTCAGGGAGGACTTAACATCTCACGATGAATTAATAAATCCCCATCTTACACTGGGACTGGAACCTAAGACTTTCACAATCTGGCCTCCACGTCCTAACAAAGCAGTTCAAGCCAAGTTTGCTCTACTTCTTGACCTTAACTAGAAATAAAGAAATAGTTCAACATAAATTTACGTACATAAGAACCGTGTTATTAAAAAATTTATACCTATGTGACGTCAGTACCAGCGTCTTCCCAGACGCACGAATCAGGTGCAACACGTCCCATAGTTTGCGTCTGGCCACAGGGTCCATCCCAGCGGTGGGTTCATCCAGTACTATCAATTTAGGATTACCAATAACTGAAATCCCCAGCGATAGTTTTCGCTTGTTTCCGCCACTGTGAAGACGAGAGTTTCAAATGGTGTTATAGCATAAATATAAACACTATTTTGTGATTGTCTTTGCTTTAGTTGATTTTAAATAGAAAGGTGTTAAAGATATTTCCTTTCCTCCAGTAGCGCAAAATACATCAATTTAGGTGTTATTTAGCTCTCTCTGTCATAGAGATAGGCAAATGCAACCAGAGAGCTCTAATCTAGATTGCAGGACACATATTTGAGATCCAAGAAAAACCATTACCGTAGTAGAAGGAAAAATAATTTTAAGACCCCCCCAAGTATGACCCCCAAGTATGACCCCCAAGTATGACCCCCAAGTAGATCTAAAATTCTGTAAATAAATTTTGATTTGTAGTAAAGATATGTAGTCCGGCTAGTAGACATATAGCAAGAGTTCTGTTATCTTTTTTATACTTTGATCCATGTTTTTCTCAATTTTCTTTACTAAAAATAAATTTTCTGTGCAAGGCCCCCCCCCCACCAATCGAAGGATGCTTTCTAGTTTGCCTATGTGTAAGACCGGCACTGATGCGAAGATATACACAACATAATGGGTAACTGGCTATGGACCACACGGGAAGATAAAGTACACATGGATGAGATCAGTGGAAGCAAGAAGACGACTTGGTCCCAAGTAACGGGAAAATGAAAGACCAAGTCTGTAAGCGAAATACCGTTAAGATCCTGACCTCCGCTGGAAGTCAAATCAATAAAGTCTGTCTATATATCTTTTATGGTGTCAGGGTATCACATTTAGGATTTGAACCATTGTTTTTTTTAATTTGTAAGTTTCAACCTTAACCTTTCAACCTTAAAATAATATGGAAAGACAAAGGCTTAGCTCTCAGCACCAAAATCAGACTGATGCGCTCCCTGGTCATGACCACATTTTTAAATGCTTGTGAGTCTTGGACGTTGACTGCAGAGCTAGAGAAGAGGTTCCTGGCAATGAAATTGAGATGCTACAGAAGGATCCTATGTATCACATTCAAAGACCGCATCACAAACCAAGAGAATAGACACAGGGTTACTGCAGCAATCGGACCCCATGATGACCTGCTAACTATCTTAAAAAAAAAGCAAGCTAAAAATCTTTGGACATATTACAAGATCTTCGGGGCTCGCTAAGACCTTCCTTCAGGGAACAGTACCAGGAAAAAGAAGAACAGGCAGACAGAGAAAGCGACGGGAGGACAACATAAAAGAATGGACGGGCATGCCATTGAATGGGGCTTTAACTAAGGCTAAGGACAGAGAGGCATGTGGAAGGACGGTCGACGAATCTTGCGTGGTGCCTCAACGGTCCATCAGACTAAGGGATAGGTAAAGGTAAACGAAAGTTTGGAGTGAGTATCAGGAGATATGCGGTAAACAAAAATCTTTGTGTGTGTGTGCTTTAAATGGTTTCAACACATAAGATCATAAAGGATTATTTCATTATGGGGGGCCATAAAAGTAATGTGTCAGACAATGGTTATGCTTGCCCTGGATGTGGCAATATATGTAGGTCACAGCTGCGCAGCCACGGGAAATACTGCATTCCTCACTAATCTTCGGACTCGAGGACTAGCCTTATAACATGTATAGTGAAACCCTTCTGTATTCTTTGCACCTGATACTTTAAAAAAGGAATACCTCCGTGAAGGAATTCACTCTATTTTAAACATTTTAAATATTTCAAATCTTTCTTCTTTTCTTCTTAAAGAGAAACCGCTGCAGCTACGCTTTTTTTTTTTATTTTCAAGATCCAATACACTACCTATAGTATTTTGAAATTCTGTCTACATGAGGCCCAAGGGAGATAAAGTCAACAACTGCCTGGACAACAGATTTTAGAGATTTTTCAGGCACTCCCCTTATCCTGGCGTAGAGGTAAAGTGTCTCTCGGCCTGTGAGCGTGTCGTGCAGAGCATCCTCTTGAGGACAGTATCCCAGAAAACTCTTAATCTACATGAAAAACATTAAAAATACGTTTTTTTTTAAATTAGACAATGCCTCCTTTATACAACTTATAGAGCGATTGTTTTTCTCGTAATAACCAATGAAATGTTATATTAAAAAACAATGCGGCATTTGTTATCCCGGCCCCACACCCCCTTCACCATCTTCTGAAAGAAAATAATGAATATTTTACGTTTGTCAGTACAAACTAGCTAATCTTGATACCGAACGATGAGTCAAAATTATAGTAACGGTAAATCTCACTGTTGTAAAGACAACTGTAGTAGATTTTATTCCTCAAGCTAGAAAAACTGTTTCTTCCCGAACCTGGGATTCTTGGGTTCGAATCCTGGTGAAGACTGCTATTTTAAATTTCGGGATCCTTGGGGCGTCCGTTGAGTCCACCCAACTCTAATTGGTTAATGGGTACCTGGCTTTAGTTGGCGAAAGTAAGGCGGTGGCCGTTAAGCTGGCCACATGACACACTGTTCGTCAAACTTTGGACAAACTAACAGATGACCTAAACATCATCTGCTCTATAGATTGCAAGGTCTGAAAGGGAAACTTTACTTTAAAAAGCGAAAGAAAATCTTGATAAACATTTAGCGTTCAAACATGGTGCTTTCAGGAAACAAAAATCTTTAAGACTAGGCAACAAGTCTAGTTAAATATAAAATAATAAAATATTGGAGCAAAAACATTCACCAGATGTTGAGAAAAATTTACAGAAAAATAGTCATTAGCTAGGTGGTCGAAATGTCATTTTTGTTCTTTTTTTTTAAAAAAGTCAGCAGGTGTTAAATCCTGTCTACCTGCATTGCCTAATCTTGAGCGGAAACGTTAGGGCTGCCACTGAGTTTGTGTGAAAACAATAACTCTCTTTCTAATCGCAATAATGTAAAAAAAAAAAAAAGATTTAATATGTTAACTTACCGATTGAAAAGATGTTTTCACACTCAGGCCCTCTACGTAAACGTTTCCAGAAGTAATAACTTCCCGACCGGTAATAATCCTGAAGGTAGTTGTCTTTCCTGCACCGTTCTGACCCAGAAGACCCAGACACTCCTTCCGCGTGACCCCGAGGCACGTGTTGTAGACGGCAACGAAAGGCTTGCAGGTTATTCCCGAAAAAAAGCATTTGTGGACGTCCTCCAACACTAGAGCATCTGGTAGATAGTTTCAAAATATATTAGTAGTATTGGTCTTATTATCTTATATAATACAGACGTTACTTCAAAATAGAAGATGATTACGCCCTATTCGTCATGCATTCAGTCATGCATATTAACCAATGACTTTAATTATGTCAAGTCAGTGGTTTTCTAATTGGCTCAGGCAACCCATACCATCTAATAACACTAGGGAAGAAGGAGTATTTGTACAAATTTGTCCTAACATATGGGACGAGGAATGTGCCTTTATCTTTGTGTTTTTCTGAGTATTTTATTAGATTTTGTTTTTGTATTTAAAGATTATGGTTCAGTGTTTTTACTTATAGTCGGACTAGAGGTGAAAAAAAGAGGAAGGGGGGGGGGAGCAAGTAATCTTCTTTGTATTCGACCGTCACTGAATAGCAGGACCGGACTTATTTATTGCGGGCCCTATGCGAAACGCATTGCGCAGGGTAGGGATACGGATACTAAGTGTACTAGTACAGAATTACTTACGAGCCTTGTTTCCATAGCTTTTGCCTTAACGAAACACTTCGCACTTTTAGCGGAACACTTAGCTAATTTTTTTTAGTGAGATTAAGTTACCTTGAGGCCTAGTAGTTAGATATTCCAGTAGTTTTTGGAACACCTATTCAGGCCTCGAGGAACACTAGGATTTTACGGAACACAATATGAGAAACACACATCTATGTAATGTGTATACATCACTCATGCAATATATAGCTTAGGGTGAAATCAAATTTTTATTAGTGCTTCGAAGGATTTTGAAAGACAAACCAGCAAGGAAAGAATTTAAATCTACCGCCAGTGTTTATCTTGGAAGTCGCTAAATTACAAGAGTAACTGAATGCACTATTTTTATAAAGAAGAAAAATACAAACTTCGGAGGAAGAGAGTAGCTTTGTCTGTCGTGTAAATGAGTTGCCTCTCTTGTATGACATCATCATCCTCTTTAAAATTATCCGAATCTTTTGGAGTCTCAGGATTCAAATAAGGCATTAACTTGTATCTTGTGATAAGAAAATTGATAATCAGACTATCAGATTATACCTTATGGAAATAAAAGAATAATAGGACTATCTGTTAGTATCTAACGAACTTAATAAGGTTAATCAGACTATCAGTATGTATCGCATGAACATAATAAAGATAATCAAACTATCATTTTGTATCTTGTAAATTGCATAAGGATAATCTGACTATCAGTATGTTTTAAATCAACATAAATGGATAGCAAGATTATTAATTTCTATCTTTTGAACATAATAAGGATAATCGGACTATCAGGATCTTATGAACATAATAAGGATAATCAGACTATCCGTTTGTATCTTTTGAGAATAATAAGGATAATCAGACTATCACTTTGTATTTTATGAACATTACTAAGATAATCATGTTCGAATATTCAGACTTCGCAGTTTGGACCGTAACAAAATAGATCAAGGAAAATGAGTTTAGGTTTAAATCTTGTGAATAGAATCGCATCAGTTTGTACCTTACATAGAGATTTGGAATAAATCGGGGGGTTGCAGGCAGTGCTGACATATCTTTTAAACTAGCTCATGCACACACACAGAGATGACAGCTAGGATGACGTCATTCCCTCGTACGTTCTCGCGGGGTCTCGCGGAAATCTCGCACAACGTCTCGTGGTGTGGCGAGCCAATGGACGCGATGGGAACTAGTCGAAATGATTTGAAATGTCGACCATGCCAAATGGCATTTGGAGTATACAGACTGAAATAGTTCTATCTTTAAAAGCAAAGCTTATCTAAGGTAAAGAACCGCTACTTACTTTCATTTATCTAAAACAAAATGTCAGGTTTTAGTTTCGTTTCAGCTATATAACCCGAAAAATAATAATAAGTACTAGTTGATTAACTAATTGGTAAATTTTTGGATTGATTCGTGTATCGTCATAGACTATAAATACTTATGTAATAGTTCAACTTGATCCGAGAATGGGAAGTTTTAGAAAAAATATACCCAAACGTAATTAGGGGATTTAATCCATGTATACATAAACATCTTTAATTTAGTAGCAGTTAGTCCCCTTATTTCAATATCAAACAAAATAATTAATCACCAAGAATTTATTAATTAATTTTTTTTATTAATTCATGTCTTCATGTCATGTCAGGTACAATGAATAATTGTGCAAAGTTTCAACTTGATCCGTACTGTTCTAGGAAAATGGGAACACTGAATGGAAATGTATGCTTATTGGCGCATCATGCTGATTCGGTTTATGGGACACATTGATTGGATGCATGCCTACCTGATCAATCTATAAATGCGAAACTCTATAAAAAAGAGAACAGCCCAAGCTAAGACCGCAAGGACCGCCATCTCTATCAGGGCGTCTAAGATGCTTCTTCCCCTGTCTTGATATCGTAAAAACTGAAGTAAACTGGGAGGATCTGAAAACAGTAACAAAACGCTGTTTGAGTGTTACGGGTTCAGAGCGAGGCTTTTCTAATATATAAAACACAGCGTAAGGCGTATAGATGTATGTCCCGCATAGAAATGAAAACTGCCTTAACAATCTTGATAAAACTTGACAAAATGTTCCTAAGGAAATGTCAAACACCGTAGTGTATCTTTATTGTTCTCCCACAACCTGTGGGTCCCAAAAATAGAAGAAAATACCTAAATGTATCTCTTTTAAAGAGTGAAACTTTTGAACAAAGCGGGAAAAGCCAGTAGGCCGCGGGTCATATCCGGCTAGTCTGATCATATCATATAAGTATACTATAATCAGGTCTGGTGATTTGGCGTAATAAAAAAATAGACCTATCCATTCATAGTAACGGTAAGGTAAATGTACCCCTTATAGACCTAGCGATCTCTGGATACAGACGACGCGAAGCTTTTTCTGGTTTCTCAAGCAACGGTTAACGAGGGGGGCGATGTGGCCAGCACAACAACCAATCGCAATTACTTTTCTTACTTATGTGACTTGGGTGCACTCAGTGGCGACCAATGTTCGAAATCCTAGTCTTCAGTGGGATTCGATGTAGAGACCCTCTCGTTATGTAAGCCAATCGTTTAACGAATTAGCCGCAAACAAACAGGACCATGTCCTGAATATTCTTAGTAGTAAATACGTAAAGTTCCCCTTTCAGACCTTGAGGCTTCATAGGGCAGATAATGTAAAGGTCATCTGTTTATGTTAACTAGGGTGTCATTTGGACAGCATAAAGTCCAACCAACTTTACTTTTCCCCAACTAATGTCAGGTACCCATTAGAGCTGGGTGGACTCAGAGGTCCCTAAAACATCCCGAAATTGAAATTCCCAGTTTTCTAGGTTTCGAAGCAGGGACCCCCCCCCCCCCCCCCCCCCGGCTTGGAAACCAAAACACCTTACCACTCAGACATCGCGCCTTATGAAAATTCTTGTTACAAAGTCAAATTTGACGTGGGCCGCCCTTGTAATGTTTTTTTTATTGTTACTTGTTTCATTGTAAATTTGTATTATACAATTATATCACGTGAAAATGTTATCTAGAATATAAGCTCATAGATGTAACATTTCATAAATGTACAGAGGGGTACCTTCTTGCTCATCCTGGCGATGATATATCCAAAAGGTCAGGAATCCAGACATTAGGAGCAAATAGCAAGGAGCCAACAATATGATGAGAATGTGCATGAAATAGACGACGCTCCAATCAGAAAGACTTTTCAGAGATGTTTCAATTGTAAAAAAAGCAGTAAATCCTGAATGTAAAACAAGCTAATGTAAAATTACTTTATTAAAAAAAAAGGTTATATAAAGAACAAAAAACACGGCATCTCTCTCAATACTGCAATATTTTTATCCCTTTTTCTATTTAAAAAAATGTGCCTCCTTCTTGTTCTGTCACTGGGGACATCTCAAAGAGACAATGTGGCATCAGAGGCTAATGAACAAGTTTTTTTTTTATTTGAGATGATTGGCTGACAATCAAATATTAATATTTTTTTGTGACATGATAGATTGACTAACACTTATATATTTTTAAATGTGACATGATAGGCGGACTAAAACTTAATATTTTTATGTGACATGATAGACTGACAATCACTTATTACTTTTTAAATGTGACATGAAAGGCTCTCAAAAACCTAATATTTTTTTATGTTACATGATAGATTGATAAACACTTGTAAATTTTTTTTCCTGTGACATGATAGGCTGAGAAACATTTTTTTTTCTGTGACATGATAGGCTAAGAAACATTATTTTTTCTATGACATGATAGGCTGAGGAATAATAATTTTTATATATGACATGATAGGCTGAGAAATACTTATTTTTATATATGACATGATAGGCTGAGAAATAATAATTTTTATATATGACATGATAGGCTGAGAAATACTTATTTTTACAGACGAAATCCGCAATCCACAAACTAATTATGCTTCACAGAGTAACGGGAGGTAATTTAATCCTATGGGAATGTGGGCAGAGTGATAGAACATTGTATTGTTTAAGATTAAGTTCAGAAAACCCTTAAGGTTAAAACGAAAGAATTCTGGAATGCATCTAGTCATGCTTAAGCTTGTAGTCTGGGCACAAGGTCAAGGCTAGTCGCAAGATCGATTGTCAAGAGTGCAGGTCCAAATGCGTGAGTTAGATAAGGTGACACAATAGGGGGGAAGCTAAGGGCGAAGTCTGATAACCTGGGCGTGGAAAGAAGGTTATAGAGATCTCGGGGACGAGATTATAAAGCAGGGAATTGAGGTTTTACAGGTCAGTTGAGGTCTGATGCAGATAGAGTCAGAGCTAGAGCGAGATTAAAGTAGTGATTAGTTTTATAGGATTAACACTAATACTAAAGTAATAAAGTATGCTGTATCTCAAATGTATTGTTGCAACCCTGCCTAGCACCAGAGCTAGTCAAGCGTACGAGTGCAGTATCTCCGGGAAATAGAATAGAACAGTGTATCAAGTGACTAGTGAAAGAATCTGTAGGCAACGAAGGAGCCGTCTTTTGTGACGCCTGAAGACTTTAGTGGGGACCTGGAGCAAAGCTGGGAGGGCTGTCGTTGGTCCGTATTCAGGATTGGTGGAGAAAGGATTGGTAGAATTAGGAACAAGACTCTTTGAATGCAGAAGGCTGTTATGTGTTTGTCTTGGGGAATAAACACACTTATTTAGTTACTTTAAAAATTAGTTGAGTTGTCTGCCTTAGATTTAAAACAGTATTTTATCTATATATATCGTGTTCAGATGATAGTTTTCCAACAAAAAGCCAATTAATATTTAGATCTGCCTTTTAGGTTTACTATCGACTAGCAAAATATCGGTTTTGCCTTTTTTTTAAGAGGTCGAGATAGATTTAGATTTATATTTGTATGCCATGGACTATAAAAGTAAATTAAGTATTCGAACTTCTGGCTTTGGTTAAAATTCGCCTTATTGTTATATTTTTATCAAATGAAAGATGACAATGCAGTTTTTTTTATCGTGAGTAGGATAGGCGTTGTCCATATTTAATGACACCCCGAAATGACAATTTTGTCTGTTTTTAAGGAGATTTGCATCAGTTTTCAGAAGACTTTAATAATTTTAGGAGATTTTCAAGGCTTTTTCGTACATTTTAGAATTTCAGGAGAATTCCAGGAAACCTTTAATAATAAGTTAAAATGATTTAATTTAATAATTTACACCTAGAATTCGAGCGGGGCCTATGAAAGTTCGGGGCCTACTGCGGCCGCATAGGCTGCAGTGGCCTAAGAACGGTTCTGATAAAGTTTAAAAGATACATCACACCCTCATTGTATTGTTTGTCTTAGACTATTGGCACCTCAGATGACATGCGAAGGAGATAGAAGTCACTTCATAAGACATGACGTCGTGACACACATTCAGTAAAAAACTACTTCCGTTAAAAATCATTTTATAAAATTTGTGTGTGTGTGTGTTTGTCTTTCTCTTTATAGACGGATTATAAATAATAATGTCCACTAAGGCACCGGGTATAGGTCCCAACTAGTCGATCTAATATAAAGACTACGCTCCTTTTTCGATATAAAATTCAGCATCAGTGTAACCCAAGCACTTTGGTCATGCAAATAGGTATATTACACTCGAATTAAGGTATGTGGAGACCACTGGGCAGAATGTTTGTTGAGGCTTCTGCACGTATTCGTAAGCTTGAAAAAAAAAACACACATTAATAAAAAAAAAAAAAAACTAATATCTAATAACCAACTTATTATAAAAGAAAGTACTTGTAAATTAAATTTAATTTTTCTTCGTTAAAAAATATATAAAACTTTAGGTGATCATAGAAAATAGCGTCGACTAAATTGCGCGAACAAAATAGCGCCGACAAAATAGAGCGAAATGTCCCGACAAAAAAGTGCACGAAAAAATAGCGCGGACTTCAATGTGTATAAAAGTACAGGATAATTATTAATTTAATGTCGTGGGTAAGCAGTTGATGTTGAATTTTTTCAATGTTAATAGATCTGAAAGTATGCCAATGTTTAAAAAGCATAATTTGCTAAAAATAGGATTTTGAATTGCGGTGGTTCAAGGGTTTGATGTATAATGATTTGTGTCAGTGTGTCTTACAGTGTGTTATACTATGATCAGAAATATGCGGTATCTTTCAAAACATGGCGATCGCGACCAGATTTCTTACGATATCAAAAGTATTTCTTTCAAAATCACTGAAATATATAACTTCTGCACTATTCTGTCGGCGCTATTTAGTTCGCGCTATTTTGTCGGCGCTATTTTGTCGGCGCTATTTTGTCGGCGCTATTTTGTCGGCGCTATTTTGTCCGCGCTATTTTGTTGGTGCTATTTAGTCCGCGCTATTCTGTCGGGTTACCAAAATTTTAATATCCATATTTTATAAAAAAAATATTTTTTTTATGGTTTCTGTAATGTATTTTGTTTATCCGAAAATATTAAAAGGATACGAGCACACTATAAGTGGACACTTGTAAACCTTAACAGTGTTGCCAAAATTAAGATAGAAACTATCGTTGTTAAAATTTTCCAAAAAATACGGGAAGGGCATCTGACCAGTCGAAATATAGATTTTTTTTTTTCTTTTGTGAAGGTACCTTTTTCTGTGGAGGCCCTACGTCTGTAGCCCCACCTGCCCTTACTTAAATCCGGTCCTGGCCTCAACGATATATACATATAAATCAAGCCTAATGCATATGCTTCACCCATCAACATAGAAATCAGTATTCATGATTGGTGGAGAAAGGATTGGTAGAATTAGGAACAAGACTGAATGCAGAATGTCTGTTATGAGTTTGTCCTGGGGAATAATAAACACACGTATTTAGATACTTTAAAACTTCGTTGAGTTGCCGGACTAGACTTACCAATCAACAATGACGCCATCATCAAAGTGATCGAAGCTTTTGTCGGGTTCTCAAAGTAGAACTGAAGTGAATAGAGGTATGGGAAAAAGGCCTGGCCGTAGATCATGAGTACAATGTACATGACGAACCCTCGAGTCTGATTATCATAAATGACCGGTTCCTGTTGGAGGGACATCACTATCAACATGACGATCAGTAAATATACGGAGGAATCGAAGATGTACGTCGCCAGCCAGTAGGCGACTGGATTGACACCGGTCAGATCCTGGAGATGTTTTGAACCTATCTGGAACGACAAGTACAAACATATAATAATAATAATAATAATAATTATTATTATTATAAATACTCGCCACAAGAGTTTCTCGAGTCTACTGAACATCTGCTGTACTGGGATAGGCCTATTCTGACCGACAAAACGGTAGATTTCACTCGCCCGGATCTTCTGTTCATTGACAAAAAAAAGAAAAAAACCGTTACCGTTATCGACATCGCCGTACCACTGTCTCATAACTTAAGAAAAAAACCTGAGAAAAACAAAGAAAATATGGGAACCTAGGCTTGGAGATTAAGCGTCTATGAAAATTGTCCAAAATAACAATATACCCCATTGTTATATCAACGGAGGGGATAATAACAACTGACCTCAGAGACACCTTCAACGCCCTTAACAATCCTAGGAACATCTTTGTTGCCTGTCAGAGGGCGGTACTGCTGCAGGCCTGCCACATCACCAGAAAATTCCTCAGTGGAAACTGTTAAAGGGACTACGATGAATTTTGTTTCTCTTTAGCGAAACTCGACCCTGGCAGCGCCAGAGAATGACTACTCGTTCATTTCTAACATAATAATAATAATAATCTTTATTATCCATAAACGAAATTTGTCTTATAATTTGTGCATTACACCAAACAAAACATTATAATTATAGAAAACCAAAATGTACATTCACACCAGACTCACTCTTAATTTATAAGTGAAAAGTTTATATTAGATTGTTGTTATTTAATGATCTGATTGCCAGGGGAGCAAAACAGATTTTTTTTGTCTGTTTGTATTCGCTATCGGTGTCTTGTATCTCTTTTGTGATGGTAAAAATCACAAAATCCTGACCCAAATGGTGATTTTTTTATTTCTAGAATCTTTCTAGTTTTTTTAAATGGATGTTTGTCTCAAACTGCTGCACAAATAGGATTTGTTTAATGCCAATGATTTTACCAGCAACATTTAGGATTCTGTGAAGTTTATTTTTATTTTTAATGTTCAGATTGCCATACCAGGCATGGCAGGCAGTGATATTAAAACTAATAATATTTAAACGAGGACATTTTTGTAAGTAAATGTAATATTTGCTGCCTTTTTTTTGCTGATATAATCAGTATTTGTAATACACTAAAAGGATATAACACTACATACAGCAGAGACCCATAGTTCGAAATGATTTGGGGCAGGACCAGGGGCGTAGCTAGGAATTCGCCATCATTTGGGAGCCCGAGGGGCTTGACCTCTTGGGGACCCTGCATTTTGCGTAACATTTAATATTAAATGTTGAAAAAAATCACACATTAGGGGGTTCCCTTTAATTGGAGGCCCGAGGGGCTCTTCAATTTCTCACCTCCTCCGCCTTTCCCCACCCCAGCTACGTCACTGGGCAGGACCCATTTCGGCTAAACGAATATTTGGAATGAAAGCGAAATAATTATTAAAATAAACATTATTATGAAATACGAGGATTAATAACAAGCTAGTGTTGGATATAGCCATCTATCTCAAAGTAATCAATTCTATAAAAAAATGTGCAGGATATAGCCATCTATCTCAAAATAATCAATTTTATGTGTACGAATTGCGTGACCAGGGAACTAAGTGTCTCTTACACAGTTGTCAAACCAGTGAAGATGAGGCGGTTTACGACAGAGAGTATTCCACTCGGAAGCTGAGGCTGCCTTTGATTTATCGCTATAGCAGCTGTAGAGATGCCTCAGCCCTATCGGATATTTTTTTTTACTGCCGGGTTTCGCGTCAAAAGAGGGGTCTTCGTCTCTTCGCATAAAAATTAAGACTTAAAAAAAAACAACCAAAAACAATTTAGATAACATTGTTCAGTTCTGTTCAGTCGTCCTTTGAAATATACTGTGATTTTTAGTACATAATACACTTAATCTTGTTCTTTCTTATTTTTTATCGATTCCAAAAAATATCCTAATTTTTGGTTTGGGGTAAAGCGGGCTTTGTAAAAGATTTTAAAAAAAATAATTTTAAAACAATTTATAGATTAGAGCCACATATTACATTCTTCTTTTCTGTAAAGTCGACCTTTGAAAAATACTGTAATTTTTAGTACACACCAAACTTAATTTCTGTTCTTTCTTAGTTTTTAATCTTTTCCCTAAAATATCATAATTTTGGTTAAGGCTAAAGCGGACTTTGGGATTACCGAAGTTTTGGATCATCGGGACTCCACTGTAAGCAATCGTGATATTGAAACAAAGAGCATATAATAACCAAATCCAAATCCACACAGTCAGTGACTACATATGGCCCTTCCCACTCGGTGATTGGGTGCATGTAACTCTCTCCTGAGTCAGTGACTACATATGGCCCTCCCTTTCAGTGAGTAAGTACATATCGCTCTCTCTTGAGTCAGTGACTACATATGACCCTCCCTTTCAGTGAGTGAGTACATACCACTCTCTCCTGAGTCAGCGAGAACATCATCATTACTGGGACCAGGACCACTGAGAAAGTTGTACACAACAGTGTTACCATGAATTCTCCTCCACCGAGGCTTTGGCTGCTGACAGATATCGAGTAATGTCGAAGTCCGGCCTGAACAGAGAACTCAGACCCAAGTGAACTGCGAACCCAAGCGTCCAGAGCCAATTGTGTCTGTAAAAACAATAAATATTTTAAGTCATTCTCGATTTCTGGTTTCTGTGAATGGAAGAAATGGTCTGTACGACGTGTCAACGAGGTATTGGTCTAAACTGCCCACATGTTGTGACGCTGGAGATCAGCGTTCAGGCCTTCTCTCTACATGCCACAACCGCTGCAATTTAATGGCAACATAGCAGAAAACTTGAAAAGGTCAAGCAATCCTTTCAGATATATACGATAGCAAGTGGACTGGATACAAAATGTAGAGAAGTTCAGTTTATGACATTACTGCATGTGATCGGCCAAGATGCATTAAAATGCCTAACACTTTGCAATGGACGGATAATGAGTAAAATGAATGTGAGATAAGCAAGTCCTTCAAACAGATAGTAGTACAAAGCCTGAGGACTCACTTATTTAAGCTAAACAATCTATGCCATACCAAGGGCCGGTCCTACAGATTTCGGAGCCCTATGCGAAACTGATTACACTGGACCTAGACTGGGTAGGGATAAGGATAATAAATGAAAAATAAGATTTTCTGATAGGGAGAGAACAAACTACAATTATAAATGGCTCTAAATCAGGGATGGGCAACCTTTTTTGTATCGAGGGCCGCATTTTTAAAAAAATTGGGAATGGCGGGCCGCATATGTATATACAATTGAGAGAAATACTCTACCTAACTGTGTAGAATGTATTTTAATTCATATTTACACTGTATTATATTCAAGTTTCTTTTTTTTCCACACTCCACGTTAAGGAATTACAACAAGAGTTAGCAATTTTTTAAATCAATTTTACGATTTTTTTTTTTTCAAATTACTGTTGCCTTTTTATATTAAAATATCCTTACAAATCTACAGCTGTACTAAATGAGCAGTATTTTATTTTTTACACTCGTGCATAATGTTCCGGAACTGTGGAACTAGTTTACTAGTTGTTACCCTTGCGACTGTGCCAAATTACAGTCAGTCAAAATCGACCAGTAATAATACTTGTTTAGTTTCCACAAAAGAAAATGCTTGTTCACTGAATGAGACAATATATGTTCCGGAAGTTAAATGTCGGGACGAGAGAAACTTGCCCTTGTGGAGCATCACCAGAGAATGCTGACCATGTCCTTCAATTGTGCATTCTAAATCAAAACTATTCAGATATAGGATTACTGATCTGAACCCTCCAACATGTAAAATGAGAACAAAGGAGAAGAGCAACAGATGCATGTGTACCCAAATAGTGTGAACAGCAGCACTTTTTTTAAAGTGTGGAAATACAGCTTCTGGCACCCGTGGCAGTACTGACTGGACCTTCTCTTTGCTTGGAGTTATGTCCTCTGGAGCTGAATCAGAGTCTGCGCTAAATGGTGAGCTGATGGTATTGAAAACTGGTTCTTGACGTTTTAAAATTTGCTTTTATAAATTGCACAATGAGAAATCTAAATAAGTGTTGTACTTTTAATCATTTCACTAAAAATAGTTTCACCTTTTAGCAAAGAAAAATGACAAAACCTGTTATTTTTTGCTTGCTTGTAGAGATGGAAAAGCTTTGTTAGAAAAGATTTAAAATGCATTTACATTCCAAATGCAAACAAAAAAAAAAACCATTGCATTTGCAATTATGAAACACATGAAATCTTATAAGTCTTCTTATAAATATTGGTACAAAGTTACAGTCAATGTTCTTCAAGTATCTTTCCCATACTAGGATAACGAATACATAGAATTATTTTGTACCTAAATCAGAGATGCATGCTCTGTATTTATTTAGTTCTAACAAATTTCATGCAGCTTTGTGCAAACTTTCCTGTTTAGAGTTTATGGTTTGAATACCTTTTATAAAAAAAAAAAACAACTGTTTTACTCAGATCGTGCTCCATCAGTTGTTACACTTGCCTTCTTGTTCCAAGCCAACCCAACATTCAACACAGTTCTTCATAGCATTGAATAAATACTTATCAGAGACTGTGTCTTGAATTGAGTGTATTCATGTATAGCCAGCCAATAAGCATAATCTTCCTTTACTTGAAACTTTTTATAATAGACAGTTTCAATAATTTATATAGATATTATTTTTAATATATTTGCTTTTTAGTCTGTATATACTGTGGGCAATCCTGATTTCTGTAGGTGTCGGCGGGCGGCATAAAACACTCCGGCGGGCCGCATGTGGCCCGAGGCCCGTAATTTGACCACCCCTGCTCTAAATCAACACCAGTTACAGTAAACTCAGGTGAACCTCAAGGAATAGTCTTAGCTCTACTACCATTTTTAATTTACATAAATGATTGCATAATATATAAGACAATAAAAACAACACAAGATACTGAAATTTTAAAAAGAATTATAATGAATTATAGAAATGGGAATCTAATTGGAGCATGTCTTTCCACCCAGAAAAATGTTAGTTATTAAGAGTAACAAACAAACTAAAACAAATTAATTCCACTTATCTTATTCATGGTAAACCAGTAACACAGACTAAAAACGCAAAATACCTAGGTGTTATAATAAATATAATAAATGAAAAACTGTCATGGAATCCTCACATTGATGAAACTATCAAAAAAATCAAACAAAGCATTAGGATTTATTAAAAGAAACTTCTATAAATCAAATAAGAACATAAAACTAAAATGTTATTTAACCTTGGTTAGGCCAATAATAGAATATGTTTCCTCTGTTTGGGACCCCTCAACTCAAGAAAACATTAAGAAACTTGAACAGACACAAAATAAAGCAGTGAGATTTATTACAAACGAATAGTCACATTTGACTAGAAAAACACCTTTAGTAAAATCACTAAATTTAGAAAGCCTTCAGGATAGAAGACTTAAAAGTAAAGTAGCAATTATACATAAAACACTGAACCATAATCTTCAAATACAAAAACAAAATTTAATAAAATACTTTGAAAGACACAAAGATAAAGGCCCATTCCTCGTTCCATATGCTAGGACAAATCTGTACAGATGCTCCTTCTTCCCTAGTGCTATTAGAGCATGGAATGGGCTGCCTGAACTAGCCTGGAAAACCAGTGACTTGGCAGAATTTAAGTCATTGGTTAATATGCATGACTAAATGCATGACGCGTAGGACGTAATTATCTTCTTTTTGGAGCTTCTGGAAAATCAGGAGTCCGCGGTAACCCTTTAATAATAAATTAAATGGTTTAACTTAATAAATTACACCTACAATTAGCGCGAGGCCTGTGAAAGTGCAAGGCCCACTGCGGTCGCATAGGTTGCAGTTTCTAAGGACGGCTCTAGACATACCCTAGAGATCGCAAGGAACTAGAAATATTTCTGGTATAATTAATGAGGTCCTATGGTGATCCCGGCCTCTTCGTGGCGGACCTTGGTAACGCTGTGAACGCCTCTAACAGCGGCCAACGGGGATCCCCTCTGCCCACGGTTTTAAAGGCCAAGTGGGCAGTGCTCGTAAAATCCAGGATGTCCAACCCAATGTGTGGGTGCCTGGTTAAAAGTTGGATAAGGATGCGCCGGAATGCGAGGCGCGCCCCATAAACGCCGTAGACTTTAGAAGGTACGTTCCCAGATGCACGACATTGCATCCAGTCGCCTCACTGATGGCGAACTTTCTGGCGGTGAAAGAAACGAGTCCAGACCATCTCTCATTACACCACAAGGTAGTCACGGCAAGCGTGACATTGGAAGCTAGCGAACACGAGTTCCTGGGTAGGTAGCATTGATCCCACCTGAGGAGATCGAATCCAACAGTCTAACATGCAACCAGTTTCGCCCTCACTAGGGTAATTTCACTCATATGGCTTTACAAAATTTATCTATTAACCCCGAGTATGGGCATTACTCATCGGATAGGCCCCGTTCTACCAATCCTGACGACGGGTTGGTGTTCGAAAAGTTAGCTACCGTCGTTGATCTTCAAGATGTCCGCCCACTAAGTTCTCCGATATTGACAGCAAAAACTAACCCAGGGTTGTTGCCGGGTGGCCAACGCCCCTCGATGCAAGTCGAGCCAAATGTGACCGGGAAAAGCTCAAAAAGTACACCTAGGAGGGACGATCCCTCCAGGCCCAAACATGGTTGTGGTATTGGGCAACTCAGAATCATATCATTTAATGCAAACAGGCAATTGAGACTCAAGAAGCCTGAAATTTTAAGACTGTTGTCGGAACTCGAGGTCGATGTGTTCTTGGTGCAGGAAGCTGGCAACGCTGGTAGGAAAAGGAGTTGTGTGCCCTCGCTCTCGGGCTTCACGGCCTTTACCTGTCCCTGTGTAAAATGTCAGAAGTTAGTCACTTTTGTCAGGAATCCTTTGCTTGCTCGTGTGAAGGAAGCCACCTCACGGGGATGTGGTGAGACCGACACACTCCTGGTGGAAGTATTCAAGAATGGACAGAGATTTGAATGCCTAAATGTCTATAATCCACCGCGAAGTGTCCTCACACTCGATAACAAAAGCCTCTCCAACACCAGAACAATAGTGGCGGGTGATTTCAATGCCAAAATCCAGGTCATAGGTTGCAAAACAACCGATCTCTCGGGACAGAAGGTTATTGACATGTGCGATGAAACAAGTTTGGTTCTTCTCAATGGCGTTGATTCCCCTAGTACATTTATCCACTCCGGGCATGGATGGGAATCGAAACCAGATTTGTGCCTGGTGTCTGCGGACATAGTTGCGAAGTTTCGACTAGATGTCTTGGGAGACTTGGGATCGGATCATCTACCACTAATGGTCTCTATTGATCTCGGTACGACAAAAAGACCAGCCTGCCCTAGACGTAAGTGGGTGTACGCTAAGGCGGACTGGCAACTTTTCATGAGTGCATCGGATGCGCTCCTGGAAAAACTTGATATTGATTTTGATAATATTGACGCAACTTACAGTCTCTTTGTGAAGGCTCTTTTATCGGCGGCTCGTAGGGCCATTCCGCGAACCAGTGGCAAGCGCAGATACCGATCCTTTTGGTCTCGAAAGTTGGCACGTCTTGTCAGGCAACGAAAAGCAGCACGAAGAAGGCATGCACGACAGAGAACCGAAGAGACGAGGCGGGCCTATAACAAACTTACGGCATTGGTGAGGGATACAGTGTCGGAGGAATCGCTTAAAAAGTGGTCAGATGTTTGTGCGAACCTGGACCTTGCGGATGGACGGCAGGCATGGAAGTTACTAAACAATTTGACTGGAGTGGGGGAACCGAGGGTAGCGGAACCCCTGCAAACGCCAGAGGGCCCTGTTATTACTGACAAAAAGAGAGCGGAGGCTTTGAACAAACACTTTGCTGGAGTCTCTAAAGCTCACCCAAAATCTTCCGTGTCGATGGCCCTTGACCGTGTTAGAAGAGCCATTGAAAAACGTAAGTGGGTCGACGGCAAGGCTGGGACGGAAACATTCTCAGAGCCCTTTACTATGATGGAGGTGGCTTTCGCTATCAAAAAGGCCAGGCTACATTAGGCAGTGGGGCCAGACGGTATCAGCACTGAGAGGCTCAAAAATCTCGGAACGATTGGCCTCCTAAAACTGCACGGCTTACTAAATCGGACATGGATACAAGGGGATTTCCCAAAGGCATGGAGATTGGCTACCATTGTTCCTATTCTAAAAAAGGGCAAGAATGCAAACAGCCCTGAGAGTTACAGACCAATTTCCCTCACATCGTGTGTGGGGAAGGTTGCGGAGAGAATCATTAACCGACGGCTTACGTGGTACCTTGAGTCCCACAACCTAATTTGCCAGGAGCAGGGTGGTTTCAGACAACGGCGTAGTGCAATGGACCAGGTAACAGTCTTCATGCAGGAGGTGGCAGACTGTTTCCAGAAAGGCGGAAGAGAGGAAAAGGGTGAGTCGACACTTGCGGTCTTTCTAGATTTGAAACAAGCGTACGATAGAGTCTGGAGGCAAGGATTGTTGCTGAAGTTGATGGACCTTGGGGTAAACTCCAATAAGCTTTCTAATGAACAGGTTAGTTCAGACACGTCATGGCGAGCAACTATCAAATAAAAAGGTACTTGAGCAGGGGTTGCCTCAGGGCTCGTCACTCTCGTGCACACTTTTTCTGGTTTTTATCAACGATTTGACCAAACGCCTAGGGTGTCGCTCACTACTTTTTGCAGATGACCTGATAATCTGGAAAACTGGGAGATCTGCGGTCGCTCTAGCTGCGGAGATCCAACGTGACCTAGTCACGATTTCTTGCTACACACGGTTGTGGAAAATGGAGGTAAATTGTGCGAAAACAGTCTGGACCCTCTTCACTCTTGGCAAAAATGTCCACAAAGAAAAGATTCCTCTCTCAATCAATGGTACAGAATTAAAGATGGAAACCAAGCCGAAATACCTGGAAGTAACCCTGGACACTAAAATGGGTTTGTCTGATCATGTGAGACTGGTACGAGAACAAGCCTCGGAGAGCCTTAAGGTAGTCAAGTGATTAGCCACGACCAAATGGGGAGCCAAAGCGAACGTGTTACGGGCCCTCTATATTGGAGCAGTAAGGGCAAGAATGGAATACTCGTCTCTTGCACAAGTCTATTCCTCACAAACGTCTCTAGCGGGGCTCGATTCAGTGCAGAACCAAGCAATAAGACTCATTTGCGGTGCATTTCGAACAACGCCAACTGCGGCATGTGAGGTCATGACAAATCTCTCACCACTGAGACTAAGAAGGGAGCGAGCCGTTATGATTGCTTACGAAAAATTGAAACGGCTGGAAGAAGGCTGCCCGGTCAGAAGTCTAGTTGACAACTGGCAGGGCGGAAATCGGCTGAAGCGGAACTCTTTCATGCACTCGGTGCGGGAATTGCCCAAAGAAGTCGATTTACCCCAGAACAGAGCTGCTCTCGCTCTGCATGGGGCTTCTTCTCCGGCGTATGCTCCTGGAATCCCGCAGGTGAGGAAATCGCTGATTGACCCAGAAATTAACAAGAAATGCACAAAAACTGTCCTACGAAACACAGCCAGGAAAACTGTCGCCCAATACCCAGCTGGATTCATCAAGCGTACACAGATGGTTCCACGAGAGAGAGCCTTGGACAAAAAACCTCTGGGTTTGGTGTGGTGGTTCGATTCCCTGGCTCGGCCGAAAACGATGAGATTCTGGGTGCGTGTTCTGGCAGGAGCAATTACGTAGCTGAAATGGTAGCAATTCAAAATGCAGTAGAGTACATTATAGAACGTCTTAACGAGCAAACAGCACAACCCAGTCCTATTGTGCTATTCACAGACTCTCTGTCGAGCCTACAAGCTATTGAAAGCTCCGCCGATATGCTCCCGGAACCACTGGCAAAAACACTGGCGTGCGTGGGACGCCTCCAAGAAAAACACGAAATTCGGACGACATTCCAATTCATACCAGGGCATGTAGGAATCGAAGGAAATGAGAAAGCTGACTTAGTAGCCAAGCTCGGGACAAAGCTGGACCCTGTGGATGAGCCACAGACTTTTGAGCAGGCGCGTGCGATAGTGGACGAATGGGCAAGAGATAAATGGTGCAAAGCTGGGAAAACGGTAATACGGGCAGGGAAGTCTGGCAAACCTTAAAAGGGCCCTCAAAATCGGACGAATGGTGGCAACTAAATAGGGAAGAACAGGTGACAATCACTAGATACAGAACGGGACACTGTCCAGTCGGTGCCTATTTTGCTAAATCCAATCCAAACTTCGATTCTCGCTGCAGGCACTGTCAGGACGATGTCGAGACAGTCAACCACATCCTTTACGAGTGCGCAACACTACACCTAAAGCATGGCCATATGAGTGAAGCAAAAACTGGTTTGCATGAAGAACTGACTCTGTACGGAGACAGAGGAGTTCTGGGAAGAACTGCCGCTTTCCTTGTCCGCGTTATCAGAGAATAGAGTTCTCAACACGGTGCCCCAGTGCGATGAGACTCACACGGTATAATTAATTACCTTTGTAAATTCTTACAGAACTTGTCAGAAATAACTGCCCCATTAAGGGAGTTACTTTTAAACTTTGATTTCTTTCTGTTCCAGAAATACCAGAAGAGAACCTAAGGCTGCTGGCATATGAGTCAGTCGGTTCGAAGCCCAATCAACACGACAAATGAGGACAGCGAACAAAAAATGTAATTCTCACATACCGCAATATTCTCCCCGTGAGGGATTCTCCGCTGGTAAAGAACTATGGCTGCTGGCACACGAGTCGGTTTGGATGAGAAAGGATCTTGCAGATGCTTCATCTCGATAAGACCAAAAAGATATTTCTCTCGGAACATTATGTAGCCTATTTTATCCATCAACCCGTGAAGTATGGCAGTGACATTTTCCGTTGTATCGTCCTGTTTTGATAGAAAGAGAAACATTACATTGAGAAATCTGACCAAGCAACAATACAAAATACCGTTTCTATCTCTTAAATAAAGCGTTGATTTTTTTTTTGGTTACTAAAATGTATTCTCTTCCCCCACATCCAGGGCCGGTTATAACAATTACAATTACTATACAAAACGGATAGCGCGGGACACAGTCTAGGTAGGGATAAAGATAATAAGTTAAAAGTTAAGATTTTATATTACAAAATAAATTTGTCTTTGCATTTTATACATTCGTCACTAAGTAAAAAATCAGGAACTTTTACGAGCCTTGAGTGTAGCGAAGTCAAACAGTATAGGATCGAAATTCTGTTTCTAACATATGTTTTAAATCTATCTTGGTGAGCTGTTGACCTCAAGTAATTCTTGATTAGTTTGAGGCGCGAGATGCTTCTTTCACCGGATTCCAAACTATTGTGTAATACCGTTTTTTTTTTAAAATCTCGCCTAGGATTGGCGTTTTTCATATTTGATGACACCTAAAAATGACAACTTTATCTATATTTCAGGAGATTTTAATAATTTCATGAGATTTCCAGGACTTTTTCGTATATTTTGTAATTTCATGAGATTTGCAGGAACTTCTGGAAAATCAGGAAGCCGCAGAAACCCTGTTTAAAGTTATAATGGTTTAGTTTAATAGTTTACACATAGAATATGAAAGCGCGGGGCCCATTGCGATCGCTCAGGTTGCGGTGACCTAAGGCCGGCCCTGCCCGCAACTTTCCAGAGCTGAATTAAGAGTTACTAAGAGTTTTTCACCTTCATCTATCCCTTCCTAACCTGCACCGTTGGAGCACTGTTATGAAATGTGCGTGTGTTTATACGGTGACCGTTGGAAGAGTCTAGCTATTGGTTGTGAATGATACAACATAGGTGGCATTGTCTTCACATGGGTCTTAGTAATGGAGACATCAGACTAAAATGTTTATATTCCACAGCCAAAAAAAAAAAATGGTTGCATAGCTGTAGTAGATATTTGTCTGACCTCGACAATTCTTCAGATGTTTGAGCGTCTTATAGGACAGAGAAAGCGATGGGAAGACAACATCAAAGAATGGACAGGTGTGTCAGTGATTGAAATTCTATAGCCAAAGCAAAGAAAGAGAGGTAAGACGGTCAACAAATCTTGCATAGTACCACAACGTCCCGACAGACGTCCCGACAGACATCCAGACAAACTAAGGAAAAAGTGACGGTGAGTTTCGTCGATTCAGGTATAGAAGCACAGTATGATTTTTAATAAAATTACCGCATACTTATTTTTTCGCTATTTCTTTTTGTTTTCTTTTTTTTTTTTATTTAATTTAGGGCCACCCTATTCACCTCGCCTCGGGCCTCCAATTGTTCAAAGGAGGCCCCTGCATATTAACCGTGTTATTAAGCGTTCACACGAATAACACTCACTGGTTCTAGATTGAAATGTTCAACGTCGCCATTCTTTTCCATTATCATAATACGGTAGTTGTCCGACACTTGGTGAAAATCGTCGCTCTTATAGAAGACTAGGTATCTCAAGTCAGGTGGGAAGCGCTTGACAGTGAACAGCAAGTCCGGAGACTTGGCCTTCCTCTGGGATCCCAGGCGCTGGTTAATTCCCAAGGACGTCAGAAACATCGGCAGCAGGATAAGGAAGAGGGAAGTCCCCCAGCTTCTCCTAAAGAGGAGGAACTTCTTAAAATAGATGGCCTTGGCCTGCTGTATAAACAACTGAATCCTCTCCAGCTTAGTGTAGTTGGTCATGTGCTCGAATATTTCAATCGTCTCAACTGCAACAGAGACAACATAGGACATATAGATACAGATATAGGACATAAAGATATAGGACATATACATATAGGACATATACATATAGGACATATAGATATAGGGCATATAGATATAGGTCATATAGATATAGGACACATAGATATAGGACATATAGATATAGGACATATAGATATAGGACATATAGATATAGGACATATAGATATAGGACATATATATATAGGACATATAGCTATAGGACATATAGATATAGGACATAAAATAGGACATATAGATATAGGACATATAGATATAGAATTAGGACATATAGATATAGAGCATATATATATGAGACATTCAGATTAGGGCATATAGATATAGGACATAGGTGAGCATGAATATGATGTCACGACATTTAAACCTAAAAAGTAAAATATAAATAAATACGCGTATGTCTCGTTATAAATGAGATATGCAAATTTTTATTTTACAAACATTATACAAATACTACTTATAGAGCAATTATTTTGCTTTTGATTACTAATAAATTTTAGATAAAAAAAGGGACACTTAGTATATCCTGCACTCCACCCCCCCCCCAAAAAAAAAAAGCTACATTGTTTTAAAAAATCAAATATATATTAGTTTAAGAGTAAATTATGGCACTTAAAGCTGCATACAGGAGGTATTGTGTATTTGAAAAAAAAATCATATTTTTTAAATAAGTTTTTACTTTCAATATCAGAATGCAGCTCTGATGTTTGTAAGTCACTGTTTTTGTAGTAGGCCAATAATTTGTGAAATAGGTACCGAAGACAATGTTAATTGGCAATTCCTTTACAAAGTTTCCTTTATAATAAATCTAAATACATACAGTGCTTGATATTGTTGGACGCTATCCCCTGTGGAACGACTATGGTTCACCTAGTTTTCATGCGACTGTGTAGTTTTATCTACGAGAGGCATTCCCTTCCATGTATAAGGCAGGTTAAGGTGGCTTTCGCTTTTGGCGGTAGAGGAGCCAGCCATTCTTCATAAGCCACGTTTTTCTTCCAGAGCTGAGGCCAAGGCTTTTTCGTTGTTTAAAGCTTTCTTGGTCACCATCTCTCTCCACCTAGTGCGGTCTAGAGCTATGCCTTTCCAAGTAGTCAACATTAATGTCCACTGCTTTGAGTGTCCATATATCAGAGGTGGGGACAATCAGTTTTTCCTTGAACAAATGGCGAGTTGTCCATAAGGGATAACGTTTTGGATATCATTGACCTCCATCCAGCGGACATGACCAAGCCAGCACTTTTGGCATCGTCTCAGGATGGTAAAGGTGCTGGAAAGACCCATTCTTAGTGTTAGACACTCTTTCTTGTCATGTAAATTTAAGAATCCTCGTTGTTATTGTGTGTGTGTATATGTGTTTGTTTCTAATTGGTATGATGGAAGTAAGGGAGCATTAATGGCTAGATGATGAAAGGGAGCATTTATTGTTAGTCTGGTAGAATGATGCAAGATAAATGGCCCTGTCATAAGCTATCTAAGAATGGGAGACGACTCCAGGATGCCAGATTGTAAAGACGTGTTTTTAATGTAAGTTTGATGTGTTACTGCCGCACAGTAGCGTGCTCAAACCACATGCCTTTTAACCTCCATTTTGGTCAGTGTAGTGAGCTTCCGGTTTTCTTAATTAAAGTCTAGCGATGGTCGACAAAGCCATCCCTAGGTAGGTTTAGGCTGGGATTTAGATTATCTTCAACTCTAAAGAGACATCCACAACAAGCATAGCATTTCATCGTCACGCTATAATAAATCTTTTATGGTGCAAATTATCAATTCTATGGGAAGCTGATCCCTAACCAAATAAAACTACAAGCAGAAATACAAAAATCCTACTTTTTAAAGAAAAAAAAGCTTATCTTAAGGGGAAGAACTTCGTTCTTAAAACTATATTTACCAGTAATGTACACGTTATTTCCCCTATTCAATTTCAAAACAAAATATATTTCGTTTATTTATTTCTCATGTTTTGCTAGGTATCAACTTAATCGGAGGAGGCGTGAGGGAGAAATAATGTTAACACTTATTTAAGGGGACAAAACGCAACAAATTTAGCCATATCTGTGAATACATAATAATTAGTTTCCCTTGATGATATAAAACAAATTAATGAATTACCACAAATTAATTGTCTCATTGATAACTTTTTTTTTTATTGATACGTCTTGTCTATGTCAAGGAATAGTTGTGCGAAGTTTCAGCTTGATCCGCGAATAGATGTGGGAGAAATAATATGTACACACTTATACCAGATAGACAGATAGAGTGGGTTGATAAAAGTTTTAATAGTTTAATAGAAAAACAGCAATACTGGTGGTGAAACAATGGAGCTTCATACGTTCCGGGCTACTATTGTTATGATAAGAAATTAAGTGCAACAAACAAGTACTGTAAGTTTAAAAAAAAATATTTATGGACTTACCGGAGGATCTCAATGATTGCCTACTGTAAAAAAAAATATAATGAAATAATAAATAGACGAAACACTATTCAAATGATAGTAGCAGATATATGTTTAAAAACGATGGTATGGGAGAAATTGATTCTTGAAATTTTATCTCATGAAATTAGTCCTCTATGTTAAGAAAATGATATATTTCATAAAAAAAGGGACACAAAATTAAACAAATATTAATGGTAGAAGGTTAAAGTGGTGAAAACATGAGCTGGTGGGGGATTACTTCCCAGTCTTAAGCAGTGGCTGAGCTGGTAAAGTGATTGTGGAGTCTCGGGTTCCAATTTCGGTATAAACTGAGATAAATTTTTTTTTCAGGACGCTCTTAAGTCCAGTCAACTAAAATGGGTACCTGACATCTGTTGGGAAAAAGTAAAGGCGGTAGGACGTTGTGCTGGCCACCTGACGCCCTCGTTAACCGTCGGACATAGAAACACATGCTCTGAAGATCGCAAGGTCTAAAAGAGGGTCGTTTTGTTGGAAGAAAAAAAAACACAACAAGACAGCTGCCTGGTTTAGTGGTACGTGCTAAGACATGATGCTATGGTGGTTGGAATTTGAACCCTGCCCGCTTGACAACAACGTGAATGTGTGAAGTAAAGTCTGTGAGATCTAAAATTTTCATGTGTGAAGTAACATCTGTGAGATGTAAAATCTTCATGTGTGAAGTAATGTCTGTGAGCTCTAAATCAAACTTAGATATCTACAGAAACCAAATAAAGATAAAAATGAAATCAAGTACACATCATTACCTTTTAATGACTTGTATAGTATCGGACCCCACTTTGACGCTAAAGAAATCAAGAAAAACAGGTTACTTATCTTTTTACATTTCTGTTTCTTGTATTAAAATTTCTTCTGCAATAAATGTGTCTCTATGTCTAAGTATAGGTATGTAAACCGCCCCTTTTCCCCCCTCCCCCACATCGCTTCTACATTCAGCAAGTTTGTCAGTTAATATGTTCTCTATGTTTTATATGTTTGTTAATAATCTCAAACAAATATTTTAAACATAAGCAAATCCATCTCATATATTCTACTAGGCCTATGTACAAAAATACTTCTTTTAAAAACCATATCTTATAGTAAGTGTAATTGTATTATTTGTTCTGATCAGTCATCTAATTAAATATATTTTTAGATCTAGACTAACAATAAAACTTTGCGATGGGAAATATTTTTACCATTTGCTTTTGCTTAGCGCAATTTCATGCTTTTAGTGCTATTACATTGAGTCCGGCGGAACTGTTCTCACTAACAGGAGAAGGGACAAAGGCGAGTAACTGGCGCCTGGGCAGGAGGGGCTCGTTAGCCATGGCTGGCTACCCTCCTAGGAGAAGGAAAACTCTGAATTCAAACCTCTAATTCCCTGCAGCTATATCCAATCATGGGAAAGTCTTCGGGAGTCAACTTGAGGAACAATCAGGAGTTGGCGACCCTAAGTCAGTTTGCAGCACCCATTGCTATACCCTGGCAGAACCTGCGACGCCTCTGACCCCAAACTGTATCGGTACTGATGTTCCTTTGGATACATCAGCTGCGTGGAGAGGGGGGAACTGATGTGAGGGCGACATAGTTCCGACCTCAGCTAATGCCCAGGCATTCATATTACTTGATGACCCATAGTCGCTTTTTGACTAAAGGAGAAGGGGATATAGAAGGAGGTATCTGGGTCAGTCTTACCGTAGGCTAATTGCTTTTTAAATGCATTTAGGATAAGAAAGTGTCGAATTGAATTCGAATTAGAGGGCTGAAGTCTCCCAAGCCAATACAATATCTTCCGTGTCAGCGAAGAGTTTATGAAATTAGAATGTATCATAGCTATCCAGTGGCGTATCTAGAAGGGGTGCGGGGGGATGGTGCGGGCCGCACATCATGACCCTCATCAGGGGATGACAACCAAGTGGGAAAAATGCACTTTTCCAAAATGCGACCTTTTAAAAAAAATGTCGAATGTCTCTCACAGTCTAGTATCAACATGCCCCAAACCTTCTTAATTTAATTCTATTTGACTTGTAACCTTTCCATTATGAAAATAATAATGCGTTTTAGGTGCCAGGAGAAAGAGTTTCTAAAGCTCAGAAATGTAGAAAAACGCTTAGCGACCGGCGCTTCGCCCCAGACAACTTGGGTTAGTTTAAGGCGCTTCCACAAAGATCCAATTTTGCCAGTTTAGTGGCGAAGGTAAAATTTTTTATTGTAACATGTTATGAAACACATAGACTTAAGCCCTCACACGCCTTTCGGCTTCTAACTCTTTCAACAGAAATCATTCTAATGCGAATTTCACAGCCACATCTCATCAATGTGTCCACGAAATTCAGGACTTCTTTAAAGGTGTGACGCCAGGTTAGATGTGGACAGCCTTTTTTTTTATGTCCTCTTTTCGACTTTCTTGTTTAGACTAGCTTTGGTGAACGTGTTTCATCTTGCCTAATGATATATCTCACAAATGTCAATCGACGTTCAGTCGCCACTTCATTTAGATGGCCAATGTCTGTGTGGGAAAAGATTTCTCTATTGGTAGGCCTAACGTTATCTTGGCATGTTATTGGTAGGATCTTTCTCTGCCATCACTGCCCAGCCTCTATTCAACCTTCCACGTCTCGAAGCGTAGGTGGCCGTATGAACAATGATTGTATTGAGTAGATGGATTTTTATCTCCAGGCTATTTAATTCGTTTGTTCAGATAGTCCGTACTTTTTGAAAGACGGCTACTACTTTCCAATCCGACATGCAGCGCCATGTAATACAACTCAATTGATTGTGATATAGACTGTATAAATAGGTTAACATTTCTATTTGTTCAAGATCTGTATGACCAATGTTGTTTTGTTGAGGGAACTGGCCCACTGGGTAACTTGCACCCAATATACATAACTTTGAGGGCGTCTTTATCCGCAATCTCATGTATATTTAATTGCAATTCATCGCGTATGCAAAATCCAACTCGATTTGGTTTACACTATATGAGAACCCGAATGCAGCCGGTTTGATGTATTTTTGTGACATCGTCGATAGCTACAAGAAAGAGAAATGGGGATAAGATACACGCTAATCTCATGTCGTTCTCGATGTGGAAGAATTCCTTCGTCTGTTGTGACACAACAGCTTGATTTGCTTTAGACGTGTCGCTGGATCTGGACAAATTGTAGCGAGATGCCTTATTCTCTTGCTACTTTCCAGAATAATTCCGATGGACGCTAACAAACGTTTGTTTAAATCTACAAAACTGAATTTGTGTCCTTTGTTGATATTCCTGGCTTTTGTTTAGATGAAGTTTCTCAGGACTTAAACCTGTTCAGTGCTTGATTTGCCTTTTCGGAAGCAGCTGAGAAACACTAGTATAATTTAAAATCTTTTCTGTAATGAGGTCTGAAATAAACCCTAGTAAAAAAATATGTTCAACTCAAGGCTTCTCATTTCTATACTCAACACTTTAATTTATGTGATAACTTTTGATAAGATATCAAAAAAAAAAATCGACATTTTAAAATAAAATCGCAAACCATTTTTCGGGTGTAACCAATCTATAAATTAGCTCACAATTTAATTGTTCAACACAAAGATACGAGATAAACAATAGTTGTTTGTTTTTTTAATGGGAGATTATTTTCTTTCCTTGGGTTGGTGGTGGTGGTGGGGGGGGGGGGGGAAACCCTGAGCTTAAATCACCGGGTAACACCGACCCTTGTGACGCCTCTGTAACTATCTATTGTTAGTTTCAAACTTTTAAGCGAACACCCAATGCTCTGCACTGTGTATAAAGAGGATTAAATCAATGTATTCCGCCACATCTGTCAAGTACAATGCCCTCTCCCATTCAAAACCATACAAAATAATTAATTACGTTGGTTAATCAAATAAGTGTTCTTATATTTATTAATGTTTTATTTGGCATTCATCTTCGGACTCGAAGACAAGACTTATTATTAGTATTATTATTAGTAGTAAGGTACAAGAAATAATTGTGCACAATGTAAATCTTAATCAGAGATTGAATATGAGAGAAATAGCGAGTACAAAAAAAATAATAAAAAATAGTAGCATTACTGAGTGAGTTTGTAATAAAGACTAAAACTAGTATGGATTAAAGAATGTTATTTAATTAGCTTATACTTAGTGTTTAGATATCTTGGAGATCACTCTACGCCTAGATCAATTACCGTACCTCAAATTCGTTTCTGTTTGAGGCTCTACAGTTGGCGTGTCAACTCTGGAAAAAATATCATAGAGCAAACTAGGGAAGGAATAACATTTTCTATATATGTCGTGACATCTTCAGTGAAAACTTTCAACAATATTTGAATGTTGGTCTAAATCACAAGAAAAAGAAATACGATCTTCAAATTGTTTTTTTTAATTTCCAACTGGCCTGAGAGACCCTAACTTGGGTATTACTGATCTACTAGACTGTATTTAGATGTATGTCAAACTTAGAGAATGTTTCCTTCACATTTGTTTTAAAATTTTGCCACGAAAATGAAAGTAGAGTGTGAAAATGGGTTTACCCGTTCAGGCGAAATATTCATATCCAATATAAAAATACTGTGAAAACGGGTTTACCCGATTTGTTTAAAAGTTTCGTACTTAAATAGAGATACAATTAGGTACTTTTTGTCTATTTTTAGGCCAATCCGGTTATGGTAAGAACATTAAACATACACTAAAGTCTCCGCCCTGATCTAAGCAACATTTATGCCAAGTTTTATCAAGATTGATCAAACGATTTTTATTTTTTTCCGGACATACATACATACATACATACGTACATACATACATACATATAAATACATTCAAACATACATACTTACATACATACATACATACATACACACACACACATACATACATACATACACACACAAACACACACAGACACACACACACAAATACATACATACATACATACATACATACATACATACATACATACATACATACATACATACATACATACTTACTTACATACATACATACGCCTGACATTTTGCTTTATATTATAGATAATTAAGAGAATGGATTGTTGTTTTACCTTTCAACCTCTTCAGCTCCTTCCTGATTAGCATTTCTGGAAAGAAAATATTTTGTAAAAAATATCTAGACATATACATTAGTCTGTGCAATTTTTATTTTTTAATTACTAATTAACTCTTTTATTTCTATAAAGGCTTTCTTTCGTTACATAGAACGTACTTCGAAATCTCCTTAAGACGATTAGCAGGTGAGGAATGACTGTTTGAGAAGAAGAATTAAAACAAAAAGAACTACAAATTGATCTATGAGTTTCTTAACAGTTTTAGAGAAATTCTTTTTTTTTATCTTAACCCTTGAAGTCAAGCATATCGTAAGCTATACTTGCCTTTATAATGAAATTGTAAACTAGTATAGGTGATTTAAGGTATTGTATATTCCAGGGTTTCTCAACCTGTGGTTCGCGATCCCCTTGGGGGTCGATTGACAATTTGCCAGGGGTCGCCTAATACCATCGAAACTATGGACTGTCTATTCTTCTATTGCTGTGTGGGGGGAGGGGGCGGTCACGGCAGAGTGGGGAGTTGTAAAAAGTGGTCGCCGAGCATAAAAGTTTGAGAACCGCTGGTATAGCCCATAAGAAATTCCAAACTGTGTTCCGTGAGTTTTGAATAGGCGTACTGAGAACGGAAGATGAAATTGCAACTTTTAAAGTTAGATTTTTGCTTTACGTAATACATACGAAATACGTAAGTAGTGTACAAGGCAGTGTATCGCTGCATCATGTAAACCAATGTCTAGGATGGAGTCTCGGTTTTAAACCCTGCTGAAGACGAATTTTAAATTTCGGTATCATTAGGGCCACCCATCTCTAAAAAGTACCTGACATTAGTTTGGGAAAGATAAAGGCGGTTGGTTGCTGTTCTGGCCACATGACACCCTCGTTAACTATAACCGAGACCCAATATATCGCCAAAGTTTGAAAGCGGAACTTTAACTTTTGCAGACTACAAAATTTCAACTTCATAAACTTGAGAGCAATTGTGCATTAAATACGCATTGCTGGCTAATTTATGTAAATCAAATTTTTCGACAGAAGATAACGGCGACGTCTTCGAGTACAGTGTTTTCACCTGGCAACGCTAGTTTTATTTTCTTGCATTTTTGTGCGCCTATCCTCTACAAGGTCTTTCCCAGGGCCTCACGCGCGTGTTCCGAGGCTTTCCCGAGTGCTCTCCAACTGTCTCTTGTTTAGATCATCTGCTGCCAGTTAATTTTATTGTATGTCAATGATGTCCAAGTGGCGCTTCATTTAATTTTTATAGTGATTACTGTAAGTTCGCTATAAATTTGCTTTTGACCTGTGCTCGTTTCCTAAGCCGCTATGCTACCATAGTGTGTGTGGTATCATACTTTGTCAATTGTTATTTACCTTACATTTATGCTATTTTAAAAGTGGTATAAATTTTTATGAATTAAAGGGCTACATAATTGAATTTTACAAATTAAAGGGTTTGCTTTCTGGGGAGACAATGTAGCACGGTAAGTAAAGATACTCTAATGAAAATATTACCTAACACTTATATCCTAATGTATATCAATTAAAAAGTTGTAAAGATTAACTATAACAAAGTATCATAAGAAATGCTTGTATACAAATTTGTGTGAGACTCGAAACATTACAATGTACGACAAATTCAGATTTTCAAAGTTTTTCTAATTTCCCATGGGGCAGATGCACACAAGCGCTTAACAAAATTAATGCAGGCCTACCCTTAGTGGGCCGCTAAAAATCATTGAACTCACCTTGCAGTTTGATCCTCTATAGGCACTACGCCAGGAATAGACTCTCTACTGAAAATTGTGCAGCACAATTATTTTATTTATATATCAATGAAAGAGTTTTAAAGATTATTATAAGCAAAGATTAGCACACAGCCTATTTGACGCTTTAAAGACCAGCTTACACGCCAACTTTTTTTAACTGACATCGAAAAGAGCATCTGGTTGCAGGTGGCTTCAGAGCAAGACAGCTGGAGGTCACTTACAAAGGCCGCGGGATACACATTTGAGACCAAAAGAAAATCCGCTGCCGAGGACAGACGCAGACAGTGGAAAGAAAATCTAAATCGACCGCAGGCGGACAATGCATGATGTGGCGAAATTTGTAGGTCGCAATTTGGGCTGCGTAGTCACGTGAAATAATAAGGCTTGAGCTTAAGTCTGAAGATTAATGAGGAATGCATTAATCCCCGTGGTTACGCAGCCACAGATGTGACCTACAAATTTTGCCACTTCAAAAGCAAGACTCCAGCGTGCGCAAAGGATTTTTAAAGTGATAATTGGCTCGCGCAGACCAATACCACTCTTTAAGATAAATGCAGTCCACAGTAGCACAGACGACTGTGAACAACAGATAGCCGTAGGTGTTATATCAGAGTTTCCGTCTCTTAGACTGGCTACTGATCAAAGCTATAGAGCCCTGTCTGCCCATTGACAGAATTGCTGATTTAGGTAGGATGCATCGCCAAATTAGAATCTATTATCTTCATCATCATCATCAAACTCCATTTGAATTAGGGCCTGAGAGGCTCAAATCCTCTCTTGCAAAAGCCTTGGACAGAAGCCCTGCTGTCTTGCGTTGTGCATAAATGTCGCCATACAGGTCGAGAAAATTTGGTTTCCCAGACCTGTCGAGACGGGTATTAGCAAGTCTGCGGCAGTCAAACAGAATATGAGGCACGGTTTCCTCTTCCTCTCCGCAGCGGGGGCACGCACCGTGAATATATTATAGCTAGATATAGGTCGAGACTCTAAACGTGACACAGAAGCTAAATGTCAAATATGGCGCCAACATATGTGAAAAGCGTTTAGTTAAAGACCACACAAGGAAAATTTGTGTAAAATAATCTCAACTAGATTGGTCGAGATTGGCAATTACAACTACCGTTACGAAGGGGGCGCTTCAGTCTTAAAGTAAAACGAAAGGAAAGACTGAGATGAAAACAACCAAACCTCCTTAGCGGCCATCTTGGTTTCGCGCACAGGAAATGCTGCATTATGATATATATATATATATATGTATGTATACATAAAGAGAAAGTGAAATGTACGTCATTCGGGGACATATGACATATAATAAATGTTAGCTGGCCGAACACAAATCTCTAAGTACAGAATGTGAAAAACGAACCAGCAAAACATAAGTATAGCAAGAAAAAAAATACCCCAAAAAATGGGATATACAATGTTAAGAACAATGGTAAAACATGGTCTGGAATGGAGCCTATAGCGTACAAGGCTAGGAGACTGAAGCAAAAATGGCAGAATGGACACGGTCCTAACTGAGTCGGATAGCCCAGAAAAGAGTTGCATGGCGTTCATAAGTTCACCTGGAAATCGAAAGAACTAAGTCAACTAAGTTAAAAAAATATAGATATAAATCACTGAATGATTCCAAATGTTTCAACATGATAGGGATTTTAAGAAACATTTTCAAATTGGAAATATTTATCACAAAAGCGATTTCGATTTCACTCACAATTTTTCCACAGCAACAATAAATATTTATAATGTATGTAATGTAAAATTATTATTTTTTTAATAATGAGACGCTATTTTATATACGCCAATGTTACTATTTACTTTGTTGCTGTCATGTCGAATAAGGGCTCACAATCTACCGAGGATTCTCGGTGGTGACTGGCGTGCAGTGCCATATAATCAACTGTCATCCTATGACTTAAAAAAAACAACAAAATCTAAATATTAAATGTCAAACAAAAAGTTGAAACAAAACAAATGAAATGTCAAATGTGCGGATTGATTCGTTTGTCTGTTGTATTGTATTAGAGCTTTAACATACCGCGAATTGTATTGATGAAACGCTCTCAGTGGCTAAGGCCTAATACTACTATTAAGACCTAAGGCAACAATGAAGACCTAAGGCAACAATGAAGACCTAAGGCAACAATGAAGACCTAAGGCAACAATGAAGACCTAAGGCAACAATGAAGACCTAAGGCAACAATGAAGACCTAAGGCAACAATGAAGACCTAAGGCAACAATGAAGACCTAAGGCAACAATGAAGACCTAAGGCAACAATGAAGACCTAAGGCAACAAAAGTAATAAAAGTAAAGTTTCCCCTTTCAGACCTTGCGATCTATGGGGGCAGATGATGTTAAGGTCATCTGTTTTTTTTTTTGGCCAACGGTTAACGAGCAGGGTTTTATGTGACCAGCACAATGACCAAACACAATTACTTTCCCCAACTAAAGTCAAATAGGCCTACCCAAAAAATCCCGAAAATCAAATTTACTGTCTTCAATGAGATTCGAACCCAGGACCTCAGGTTCGGAGCGCTTGAACATTCGACCACCGTGCCCTCAAGACTACTATAGGACTACAATTAAGACCTAAGACTACAATGAAAACTAATCATACGACTGCTCATAATTGAAAATATTTCATGATTTTATGGACTATATTGAAAACAAGCAATTTACTTTAAAAAAAAAAAGAACTAAAGCTTCTCTAAGAAAAGGAGCTACATAATTAATGCCATATTTCTCAATAATGTAGAGGCTATTTCCCCTTCTTCAATTTCAAACAAATAATTAATTAACTAATAATTAATTGACTAATTGATAATTTTTTTAACAAAATTCATTCATGTATTGTTAGGTACAATAAATAATTGTTTAAAGCTATAAGTTGATCTGAGATTGGGAGTTCATCATGAAACATGTATAATTATCTAAGCGGACAAATCCGAATATAATGAGCCATATATCTGAATAATGAAGGATTATTTTCCATATTTGGTATGAAATAAATAATATCAGTAATTAATCGACTAATTAGTAAATTTTTTTATTGATTCATTTATTGTCTTCGCCATTGAATAATTACGCAAAGTTTAAACTTGATCCGAGAAAGGATGCGAGAGAGAAAAAAAACATACACAACTTTTACAAGACAGACAGACAGACAGAGTTGATAAAAGTTGTCATAAAGAAAGTAGAAGTAAAGTTGAGAAATCTCTTTGTAAGCATTGAGCTATGTTGAGAAAAAAAACAACATGCAATTATCGAAACGTGGCATTACTTACGCAGGCGGCTTGACCTCAAACCGATTTGGTTCAAAACCTTCACCGACTCTGATCAAAGAAAAAACAAGCAAAAAGTATTGAGTATGTGGACATTTGAGTGACGTCCCTAAATCTTTTCATAAACAAGGTTACAAAGACAGTTTGTGTGGAAACAAAACTCCAAATCGGCCCCCGAAGTGGTACACCCAGGCAGGCTTCAATATTGTCAGAATGAAATTATATCAAAGACAAATGAGAGATAAGAATGGAGAAAGAAGGTTGACAGATCTTGTGTAGTGCTACAAAGGTCAAGCAGATCAAAGGATAGGTGCAAAAGAATGCAAAGTTAGATGTGGACCTGGCCTAACTAGTTCCCCATTCAGACCTTGTGGTCTATAGGGCAGATGATGTAAATGTCATCTGTTTTTGTGGCCTAGGGTTAACGAGGGTGTCATGTAGCCAGCACAACGACCAACCGCATTTACTTTTCCCCAACTAATGTCAGGTATCCATTAGATCTGGGTGGACTCAGAGGCGCCTGAAGTTGAGAATCCCAGTCTTCGAACCCTGGAACCCCTGCTCGGAAGCCAAGCGCTTTACCGCTCAGCTACCGCACCTCCCCTGGCCTAACTGATGTCTTGTAATTGATCTAATTATTTTGAAACGCTCAATCTCTTGTTTGAACCCTGAAAACATTTGATCCCCACATTAATAGATTTTAAGAAATTGCAGTTTACAAGATTACTACATGTTTCAAATTAGGTTTAACTTATAATGCATACTAAATAGCCTTTTCTCTTTAAAAAACTGTTTGCATAAGTGATTAAAAAAAATTAGATTTTTCGCTTTCAGAAAAAAAAAGTAGCCGTTGCATCAGAACTTTGAATGGTCTAAAATATTGTGATGTCGGATTTTCTTTTCTAGTTTACGAGATCTAAACTGGTCGGACGGACAGACATTTCAGTTCTTCTTCTTCTAGCCAGGTTTATTGCTGCTGAGCTGTGAGCTCTTTTGCAGACTGTGCCAAGGAAAAAAAGTGTGCCATTTTCTTCAGTTGTTCAGACATTTCACACAAAACTGATAGCGTCTTTTCCCCTTTCGGGGGCCGCTAAAAATAGAGGGCGGGCATTTGTTACAGAAAAGCACACACAAAAAAAGTGTACTGTACAAATTGTTTTTCCGGCCTTTTATTTTTGCATTTGAGATGTCATCAGATGTACTTCAAACTTAAAATGCAGGCTGGCTCTGTGTGAGCCCTTCATCTACTAAAGAACTGGTCAGTTGGTCAAGGGAAATTTCAATGTTAGTATCAGCAAAATAATAAAAACAACATCCGATATAAACTTTTGTACGGGAGGGTTCCAAGCAGATGTACATTTTTTTTACATTCCTTTTACAGCTAGTTCCCAAGACGCTAGGGTAAAAAGTTCGGCCGAAAAATGAGCACAACCGGAAAGCTTCCCCTTATTTCTTCTCAGACGTGAAGGTGTTCGACATAAAAACGGAGCCCTGAGGAACAAACATGTTTGTTGGGGCTATCTCCTCACCTTCACCAGATCGATGGACTCCGTCCTTTTATGCGCCTCAACAGGAGCTCCGTTTTGCTTGGAATATTACTTCCTCTAGATGACAACAATAATAATAATAAGGCTTGACTTCGAGTCCGAAGATTAATGAGGAATGCAGTGTTTCCCGTGGAAACGCAGCCCCAGTTGTGTGACCTACATATTTTGCCACACCAGAGCGTGCATAACCATTGTCCGCCGGTGGTCGATTCAGATAATTACCTTATAAAGACATCCTCCAGCGAAGTAGCTGTCAGACCGAATGTGCTGATCTTAAGTTCGACTTTGTTGTTTTCCATTTCAAAGAGAAGCCTGGAGTACAATGGAACCTCTTTGTCTGGAAGAATGTAGAAGATCTCAGTCGGAGTCTCTTGCTGAAACAAAAAAGTATACTTAAATTTCTGATATTAGAGAGGGACATAACAGTAAGAGAGGCCCTAACCCTTACTACAGCACGTACAAAAAAATACTAGGGGCATTTTTATGATGACTGGTATAGAGAGGCCTAAAAGATTTTAATACTATTGAGTAACAATTTCAGTGAAATAGGTGTTTTCAAACCAATTCACCGCACTGTCTCCTGCTGGAACAAGTAAGTATACTTAAATTTCCGATATCAGAGGAAGCTATAGCAGTAAGAGGGCCCTAACCCTTAGTCTAGTGCGCACAAAAAAAAAACAACGCTAGGGACCTTTTTGTGATAATTGGTTTAGAGGCCTGAAAGACTTAAATACTAATAAGTAACAAGTCCTTGTTTAGAATAAGGGTTTTCGTATAAATGCGTTACACTGCATGTCAATCTGTAGCAGTGTTTCTTATATTTTTGACGTATGTGTACCCCTTCTAAGATTTTCGTAACGCTCAGTACCTTTTGCCCAAAAAGGATTTATTTTATTAACAATCAAAATATATTTTATTCTTTTTTTGTATATATATACACACAATAATAATAACTCTATTACAATGAAGTATTCGTTTAGTGAATTTAGTTTGTGTATGCATCAGAGACACAAGGAATGAATTCTAAAAAAACAAATGCATTTTGCATTGAAAAAGTGGTCGAGTCGACGGAAGTTACATCATCCCTATCCATTTTCTGATCTTTGTAGAAATTCGTCTTAAAATGTTAACATAGCGCTGTATTTGAGTTTTTGAAAACTTAATAAAAGGATTTAAAACTCATGGTATTTTTATTCTAATTTTTAAATTAAGTGTTTTTTTTTAACCAGCATTGCTAAATATGTGCAACACGTACCCCCTTCGAACTCTTCCCGTACCCCTGGTGGTAAGCGTACCCCACTTCGGACAACACTGATCTACTCGCACAGCATGCAAAGTAGAAGCGTCTTCGCTTTTTTATGATAACTGACGGTGAAAGAACATTATTCATATTTTTCTGGGTCGGTGCCCCTGCTCGCCATCCCCAATGCCTTCTATGTCAATATATACACTTTATCTACTCAATCAATCAGAATTTAAGGCTTATTAGCTAGGCAAACAATTTGTGACTTCATTTAAATTAACAAGTCATTGGCTGTCACAGAAGAATCTTGAAATAAGCAAGACAATAGTAAAGCAATGTTTGTTAGCATAACAACATTAAAAAAAAAGTATTACATTTTCTATTAGACAAGAAGGAATATAGATTATAAAACATTGATAAATCGATTTTGTAGAACATCGGTTCCTGGTTATGAGGCTTCAGAGCAAGACAGCTGGAGGTCACTTACAAAGGCCCCGGAGTACACATTTGAGACCCAAAGAAAATCGACCACAGGCATACAATGGCTTTGCCGGCGTCAAATATAGCACATATGTAGGTCACACCTGGGCAACGTAGCCACGGGAAATACTACATTCCTCATCAATTTTCGGACTCGAAGACAAGCCTTATTATTATTATATATTTGTAGCAAGATGAAAAAAGGTAGTTTTATTGGTCCAATCAAATGGAAACTCAGTTTGATTGGTCCAATCATATGGAAACTCTGTTTGATTGCAATTGTTCCTCTTAGCATAACTACTTTAACAACAGCAATGTAGATGCTAATCTAAATAACTTTTACACACGACAACTAAGTGCACTCACACACAAACACACAACCAGCGCTCATGTGAGCGCCAGATAAATTAGACTTCTATGTACTATTGGGTAACTATAGATGACCTTGTAACAGATCTGGCCCGCGGGCCGTAGTTAAGTATACTTCTAAACCTTGATGTTTCGCTTGAAGTGGTACTTACCATATATCGACCCTCAGGAATATGGCTCTGTATCATACTGGTTACTTTCTTAACGCTGCAATCTGGCTTCTTTTCAATCGTCAACTGGTATCCAGTACCTAGAAAAGATATAGTGCATCTTCATTTTTATGGGAAAGAAAAAATCAGAGTACTCATTTCACGATAATCCCATTTTTTTAAAGAAAAAGATTATTTAGGAAACTTTTAATAGACCGCCGATTTGTCAGCACCTGATGCTGAAAAATATGCAGGTCGCAAGTGGGGTTGGCATAGCGATATGAAACACTGCAGTCATTCTTAATCTTCCGAAACGAAACAAACTTCCATGAACCAGTGGCGTAGCTAGGAATTCGCCATCATTTAGGGTCCCGGGGGGGGGGGAGCTGACCTCTTTGGGGGCCCCTGATTTTTGCGTAATATTGAATATTTAATGTAAAAAATTACTCATATTGGGCCCCTTGACAATGGGGTCCCTGGGGTATTTTCAAATTCTCTCCCTCCCTCCACCCACCATAGCTACGCCTCTGCCATTAGCGTATCCCGCGGCTGTGGCTTAGGTACAGATCTAAAAGTGTCACTGACTTGATATTTTGGTTTTATTCACATTAGCACAATTTAGGCCAAGTCGTGACCAGTATCCCTCAAAAGTAGCTTCCCCTTTATAGGTCAAGTGCTGAAAGCTACACACCTGAGTTATTAAAAATAAGTTCAAGTCAAACTCAAATAGTAAAAATAATTTATATAATTTAATAAAGGTCTGTTGTAAATATTTATATGATAAGACAATTTAAAAGAAGGGATGGGCCTGCCATTGTAAGAGGAATTGAAAATGACGGTCGACAAATCTTGAAGGGATAGGTGATGGTTGTAATTCCTTTAGTGAAATCGTACAATTAACTCTCTTGCACCGTGCAAACTTGAAAATACTTGTAGAATTGTCCTTGTCTAAATAGTCGTTTTAGGATTATATCATATTATAAGTGTTTTGAGAATTGAATATTTATACGTTGATATAGGTTGATAATATAAATTATCTACTCCCTACTCTTTTTTTTACCGTAGATTCTCTTGAGGAAGTTTGGAGTTCCACAACATTTGATGACACCTTCTGCCATGATGACGATCCTATCTCCCAGGACGTCTGCCTCGTCCATGTAGTGTGTAGTCAGAAGAATTGTCCGCCCTTTTTGTTTGTTTTTTAGGAAGTCCCAGAGTTCTCGTCGAGCGCTTGGGTCCAGGCCAGAAGATGGCTCATCAAGAAAGACGCACTAAAACATGCAAAGATTGAACTTATAGTAACAAAACAATGAATACCTCCCAGCTAGAAAACTAGTGGATGGTTGGAGATACAGAAGACGTATCCAGATGCAGTCTTTTATGCATCATGCCATGAAGCTGGCCTCTCCACCAACCGACAAAACATTCAACGCTTTCATCCCCTTCCCCCTTGGTGTCGCCCAACGAACCTAGACATACGCTTGAAATTAGTAGACCCTAATGCCACTAAGCAAAGCCGTTCATCTAACGACCTTCAAATCCTAGCTCTGGAGACAATTAATACCTTCAAGCCCAGTGCTATTTTTACATACACTGATGGGTCGGCATCAATAGATTCTGGAAGAGCAAGCTATGGAGCCTACATCGACTTTCTTGGCTCTTACACAGTCAAAATCTTTGGACCATGTGTTTGCAGTTTTGATGCGGAGACCATGGCAGTCTGTAAAGCCTTAAAAGTCATTGACTCTCAACTCGGCGAGGGACATTTGAAGGCAACACAGATTGTTGTGGTCACTGGCTCAAAATCTTTACTACAGGCTTTGCAAAGCCCCGGACCATGGCTCCCAATATCAACACTGTCATCATGGCTTCACATAACATTAAACAACGCTATGGCACCCCTGTAATAATGCAGTGGGTACCGAGTCACATAGGTGTGACTGGCAACACAATTGCAGACTCTTTAGCCCACCAGGGAGGGCAAATTCCACCCACTGATCAGGCTGTAAGCTTTCATCAAGCCCTGGCTATAATACAAAAAAACAGAAATGGAAAAGTGGTTTGAGTGCTGGGACAAGTCCCAAAAAGCCCGTGGAGTCTGGGAGCGCATGAGGCGCCTGACCGCACTTCCCCGTGGTGGAGGCTTCCAGGCCTGAGCAAGCTATTATAGCACATTTTTCGCGGCTATGGTTAAATTTTGATTCACGGTGCCCCCGCTGCGGGGAAGAAGAGGAAACCGTGCCTCATATTCTGTTTGACTGCCCCAGACTTGCTGATCGCCGTCTCGACAGGTCTGGGAAACCCAAAATTCTCGACCTGTATGGCGACATTTATGCACTAAGCAAGACAGCAGGGTTTCTGTCCAGGGCTTTTGCAAGAGGATTTGAGCCTCGCAAGCCCTCACTCTAATGGAGTTTGATGATGATGATGAAAGCCATTGTAATTTGCCTTGGCACTTGGGGCTAATTTACACTTAAAAAGCCACGAAAACCCACCTTGGTGTTGCCAATGAAAGCGCAGGCGACTGAGAGTTTTCTTTTCTGTCCCCCACTCAGTACTTGGGAGTAACTTGTTCGGTGGTCGTAAATATGCAATGCTTTGAGTAAATCTTCGGCCTCCTCAGCGGTCCTGGTTCTGTGGTATTGATTACGAAGCTGCAGCAACATGACAAAGTAATTAGCTAGATATCAAGTCGCTATCGTCACATCCTATTATAGTTCAGAATCATAGTAAGAATTTTTTTTACATTTTATGTGAGGTTTTCTAAATACACAATTCCCTGATTACACTGGAATATTTGTGCCACTAGTCATGGCGTCTAGAATTATTTGTAAGTCCATGCCACAAAACACTAAGAATAGAAAAACAATTTTGTTCTAAAGACCATGTATTGACATAACCCTCGCTTATCCCTTAGTCAAAAAAAAGGCTTAGTCTGTCGGACCATTGGGGCACCAAGCAAGACTTGTTGACCGTCTTTCTCCATTCCTCCCAGTCTTTTGCCTTGTTTAAAACCTCTTTCAATGGTAGGCCCGTCCACTCTTTTATGTTGTCCTCCCATCGCTTTCTCTGTCTGTCTCTTCTTCTTTTTCCTGGTACTGTTCCCTGGAGATATGTCTTTGTGAGCCAAGAGGACCTTGTCATATGGCCATAGAATTTTAATTTCCGTTTTTTTTAAAACAGTAGTTAGCAGGTCATCGTGGGGTCCACTCGCTGTACTTATCCTGTCTTTATTCAGTTCTGTCTCACTTCGGTCTTTAAATGTGATACCTAGGATTTTTCTGTAGCATATGTCAATTCCATCGGTAGAATCCACCTCTCTAGTTCTGCAGTCAGCATCTATAAAATGTTTTCTTTATTACATTTAATGTGTACTGTCCACTGCGTATTTTTTGCTTATAGCCTATTGAGTATTGTGTACTTCCTACTGGCTACCGTGTACTGTCTACTAAGTATCGTGTACCGCCTACAGTATATTGTGTATTGCCTACTAGGTATCGCGTACTGACTACTGTATATTTTGTACTGCCTACTGTATATTGTGTACTGACTACCAGGGCCGGCCCTAGCATTTGCGGGGCCCTATGCGAAACGGATCGCGCGGGGCCTAGTCTGGGTAGGGATAAGCATAATGTCAAAATTATTTTTTTTTATTAGAAAATAGGCCTACTTTCGCTTTTGCAATAATTTAAAAAAAATAAAAGCTCACAATGCCACATTTTTATTTATTGGCACCCCAAATGTCAATTTCTTCTATTCTTCAGGATATTTGAATAAATTCCAAAGATGTTCAGGACTTTATCGTATATTTTGCCTTTTCATGAGATTTCCTGGAGACCCTGGAAAATAGGCTGCAGTGGCCTAAGGCCACTAGTATTGTGTAATGCCAAATGGGCATTATGTACTGTCTACTGGGTATCGTGCACTTCTTACTGTATATTGTGTACTGCCTACTGTATATTGTGTACTGCCTACCTTATATTGTGTAGTGCCTACTATATATTGTGTACTGCCTACTATATATTGTGTACTGCCTACTAGGTATTGTGTACTGCCTACTAGGTATTGTGTACTTCCTACTGAGTATTATGTACTGTCTACTAAACATTGTGTACTGTCTTCTGTATATTGTTTACTGCCTACAGTTTATCGTGTACTGCCTACTGTATATTGTGTACTGCCTACTAAGTATTGTGTGCTGCCTACGGTGCACTGTGTACTTACTTGGCTATAGAAAGACAAATGCTCAGTACATGTCAGTCGAGAAAATAAAATATCGTGCTGTGGACACAGGCCGAAATTTTCTCGCGCTTTGTTCAAGTTTTTGGTGAGGTCAATTCCGTTCACTATAGCTGTGCCTTTGGTAGGTTTCAGGAAGCCTGCGAGATGTATTCATGCGCGTTTAATAATATTGCTTTGAAAACGTTTAAATATTTGTAGCTATAGCTATATAGATAGATAGCTATATCGATAGCTATACAGATTTAATGAAGAAGTCGATTGTACAGAGAGACAAGAAATGAAAAGTCCAGGAAGGAGCAATTTCATTGTAACAAATTCACGGCTTAAAAAAAAAAAGTTTGCTAGAAGGGTCATTGAAATGTGGTCCGTTTATTAAAACTCAAATTTAATAAAACAGAAAAGAATGTTCCGGCCATAATAAACAATAAAAAAAGCATAGAAACGAATCATCAGAGGCGTAGCCGTTGTGGTACTTATCTTGTACAATACAGGCGTTACTTGAAAAACAAAAAATAAGATGATTACGTCCAACGCATTATGTATTTAGTCATGTATATTAACCTATGACCTAAATTCTGCTAAGTCATTGGTTTTCTTGGCTAGCACAGGCAACCCATTCCATGCTCTAATAGCACTAGGGAAAAAGAAGCATTTGTACAAATTTATCTTAGAATATGGAACGAGGAATGTGCCTTTATCTTTATGTCTTTCTGAGTATTTTATTATTAGAATTTATGTTAAAAATTCCTACATTATATAGATCTATATTCTAAAAAAACGTAAGTAAAAGTTCTGTATTTCAAATTTGAATAACCATAGGGCAGATAAAGTTCCCCCTATCAAGACTTACTAACCATAGGGCAGATAAAGTTCCCCCTATCAAGACTTACTAACCATAGGGCAGATAAAGTTCCCATTTCAAGACTTACTAACCATGGGACAGATAAAGCTCAACTTTCAAAATTAACGAGCCGTGGGTCGTATGCTTTAAAGCTCATCTATTCCCATGGATCACGTTTAACGAGCGTTTCATGTAGCCAGCGCAACAGCAAAGGACTTTTTTTTATTTTTAAGACTAAAGTTCAGCACTCAAGGGCGCCCTTTACCGACATTAAAATTCTATGTCTTCGCCTGTCTTTGAACTCGGGGGTGTAACGTGATATCAGCCATTCACTAATATTCTTAACGAAGCAGGACGTTTTGGCGCCGCCATTTTGGCTCCGCCGTTTTGGCCCCGCCATTTTGGCGCGAAGGTCGTTTTGGCGCGAGCCGTTTTGGCGACGGGACATTTTGTACGTTTATTGTATTATTTCTTTTAAAAGAATTATTCATATCTATGTTTTGCATGAGTGTTTGTGTTAAGACATATTTTTCACGTACTAAATGTAAATGTGTGTTTGTTTTTCACATCATTTTCTTTAATAAACATTTTGGCTTGTGGATGTGTGTTTAATAAGTGGCACACTTTTATTTTCAAAAAAGTCACATGTAATGACCATTCCCAAGGAGATGATCGCCAGACGCATGACGACCAGTGTTCGGTGCTGGTCTTGTCTTCATTTGTTTAACTCTACCTGCGTCAATGCGAGATGTGTCACCCAAATCACCCCTACCCAATTTCTCCAAATATATCTTTTCAAAGTATCTTAGTGTCGTGAAATTGTTTCTATCTATTGTCGCCCATAGTGTTTGTTTATATTTGTGGATTTACATTAGAGTTTGTACTGACCACATTCCGTGTCTTGATCTTTACTATGTGTGGAGTTATTATCGTCATTCAGCGTAATAGAACTTTAGATGTTAACATGATTTTTGTTATATTAAAGTGTGACACTTAGGTAGTTCGAATATTACACTAATGTCAAATAAAAAAAAATATTTTGGAAATAAATCCAAAAATGTCATCCAGTGCGATTAGCAGAACTTTCATATAGCATGTCATTACCATTCAGAAATCTGACTTATTATAGGCCTATATTCATGAAATAAGCAAAACCTTTTTAATTAAAAAAAAACAATTCGCTGAACGGTATTAGAATTCATACTATACATAAAATATTTTGGTAGAGTTAAATAAACATTGTTATAAAAGCTACGTGCTTATGAAATAATCGTCAAATGATATCTCGCGCCAAAAGTCCCGTCGCCAAAACGGCTCGCGCCAAAACGTCCCGTCGCGATTCTTAAGACGTTGGTAATATTGAGTTTTGCGTATTTTGTTTTTAAAGAAATAATGAATAAAATGTAATAGCCATCCATACTATGTCAATATCCCACATTCATCCGTGTCATTTGTATGCTGTTGTTTTTGTGTTGTTCACCTTGTATAGTACCTTTCCCATAGACTAGACTACTTCCCTTCAACTTAAAAAATAAAATATTGAAACTGTTTTAATTTTTTTATTTGGCTTCTCATCCTGATTTTTTTTCTTTGTTTTTGTAAGTTTGTCTTTGTTTTATCTTTTTCCTTCAGATGAAGACACGCTTGTTAAAATTCTCAAATAGTTGGTTTTGCTTTTGTTTTTTTATTAGGGACCACCATATTCACTTCGCCAAGGGCCCTCTGGAAGATGAACGAAGAGAAGTCTTAGTTAACTCTTTCACTTCGCAATTATTTACCACATTCTGGTGGAATCAACGCTGGTATCGTCGGTTAGGAGAGAAAGAGTTAAGTGAAACAAAAAGTATGGCACAGAAGTATTCAGCATAACACACCAGTAAGCATATTAATTGTAGTTGTCTTCCCTGCTCCGTTGTGGCCCAGAAGGACTGTGATTTGATCCTCAAATAAGTCCAAGTCAATGCCTGCAACTACCACCTTCCTGTCAAATACCTGCGCAAGTTTAAAACGTTACTATACATTTAACATTTCAACATTAATCAGTAGCAAGATAAAATTGCTGGCATTTCAAGGCAAATGGGAAAATATTTAAAATCGTCAAAATGTATCTATATCCAATCTGATAGAATAGATTTACAAGTAAATTTAAAATAGATCTGTAATGGAACATTTTGCAAACATGCTAATTTTGACCTTTTTATAGCTGTTATCTCCCTACTTGTACAAATAAAAACAATATACATCTAAATATAGATTCTTTGGATTCTGTTTCATAGTAAATATTAACCCTTAAAGTGCTGATCTGTTTTACGATGAGTGCATACAAAATGGATTTACAATGCTAGTGTTTATAGGGTAAACTACCACACGCCTCTAAAGGGTTAAGTAACTACTTAGCGTTTTCTCCATAAAGGTAATAGCATCATCTTTAAATGCAATTTATTGTGTCATAACAGTATTGATTAAAGAATTAGTTTAGAAAAGGCGATATTCGGATGACTGCCTGGTCGTGTGATATGCGCATTGGACTGTCCTTCGGGTGGTCTCAATTATGTAGATAGTACATTCATTTGAGAAAAAAAATATGTTTCGTTGTTAAGTCGGAATCAGACAAACCTTCTATAAAGAAGAATTGACTAACTACTACACAGAACCTCAAGGCGGTGTCATAGATCACAGATGATCAACTTCCCAAAAGTTGGGAAAAGGCCTTTAGTGTCTGTAGATTGCCAATGGCCTCATTGGTCTGACAAGAAGTTGCAAAAGTAAATAACCTTCCTTTGAGACGTCCAATGCTACATACTAAAAGAATGCGTGACTCGGTCTAAATACTAACCTTTACCAGGCCACGGATCTGAATTCCTGGAGTAAGATTCTTGCTGGCCGGCTGAAAGTATCTTTCGTCCATTCCAGATAATGCCGGGATGAACTCTTCGGATTCAGTAGGTGGGCACCAGTAGGATTTCTAAACAAAAAGTTATTACAAAGGCCACAACTTAAATGACTCCAATGACTATGTTATATTTGGAAAACTGTTATTTTGCAGGCCCTATCTAAATATTGAAAGTGAAAGCTGGTCAACATACATGTACCAAGAGCACAGATTGAATAGTTTCCACTTGCGCTGCCTGAGACGCAAAATGGGCATCTCTTGGAGGGACCATGTCTCCAATCAGGAAGTTTTGAGATTGGCCAATATGAACAGCATGTATGCTCTCCTGACACAAAGAAGATTACGCTGGCTCGGACATGTCACAGGCATGCCAGATGGTAGAATCCCTAAAGATATCTTATATGCTGAGCTTGTGGAAGGAGTCAAACCCAAGGGCCGCCCAAGACTAACATATAGAGATGTCTGCAAGCGAGACACAGGCATCAGCGAAAGTATGTGGGAAAACATAGCCAAAAACCGGAGTGCATGGAGACAGACTGTGCGTGCTGGGACAACCCTTGCTGAGAACAAAAGAATTGAAGCGGCCTTAATCAAGAGGGAAAAAGCTGCCCTGTCCGCTAGCCCTGAATCAGAGGCATACACATGTACGAATTGTGGCAAAGTCTGTCGTTCTAGAATTGGCTTGATTAGCCACACCAAATTCTGCCCCGTCTCAAGATTAAGCTAAAACCAGTGACTCATTTGGGCGCATCCATTGCCTTTCTAGACAAAAGGAGCCATATATATATAAATATTCTTGACATGAAGACGAAACAAGAAAATATTAAACATTTTTTTTTTAAATCGTCTTAGGGAAAGAACTCCACACTTACAACTGTATATCTCAAAAATGTTATTTCCCTTTTTTTGATATCAGACAATTTATTAATTGCCAATACTCATTGATTTTTTTTAAATTGATCCTTTTTTGTTAGGTACAAAAAATAATTGGTTAAAGTTTCGATCCGAAAATGGGCGTGGACCTCATTTATCTACTGGGAAGAAAACTCTACATATTTAAACGCAATATTTTGAAGGATTAATTTCATTTGTTGGTATTTTCCAGTAATTAACTTTTTTTTTTTAAAGATTCGTGTCTTTTCTCTGTTAATGAATATGTTTGTAAAGTTTCAACTTTATCCGAGGTGTAGAAATAAGGATTACACAATTTTTTTTACATACATACAGACTGACAGACAGACTGACAGACAGAGTGAGTTGATATAACCTTTGTAAAAAAAATTGCGATCGAGATCATCTTTTCTGAGCTAACATATTTTGCCTGAGGTTACCTAACGTCTCACTATCTTAATTAGAGATGGCCATTTCTAGCGCCTAAAAAAATAGTTTTAAACAGCCGGTCGAAGAAGCGGAGAGGAGACCGATTCGGAGCCGTCGTTTCAAAGCCTCTCTAGGCCTCAGCCACAAGCTCAACCACACTAAGCATAATTCTTGTTATTATTTCATGCCTCTTAGTGACTTTGTTTCGCAAATAAAGATTTGTTTTGATAGCTTTTAATATGCGTACTTTTTCTAGTTTGGGAGGGCTGGGTTAACCCTGGGTCCTTGGTTCGAACCTCGGTGGAACTTGGATGTGAATTTCGGGATTTTTAGGGCGCCCCGGGGAAAATTAAAGGCAATTAGTCGTTGGCCACATGATACCCTGCTCTTTAGATCGCAAGGTCTGAAAGGGAAACTTTACTTTTTTTTCGGATGACAACTGGTCAATATTTAGGTTATATTTTGGTATCCCTTCAAGATATTTCCCTTCAAGATATTTCTCTTCCCTTTCAGACCTTACGGTCTATGGGGCAGGGGCGCACTAAGAATCTCAAAATTCGAGATCCGAGTCGTCGTCGAGATTCGAACACAGGAATCCAGGTTCCGAAGCCAAGCGCTTAAGCAATCAACCATCTAGCCCCTTATCCCTCCTGGGTAGAGAGTTATTATTGTTGGCTTGGTCATGCTTCTGTTTTTTTAATATCACATTTTACAACTCCCTCTATTTGAATGTGTGCTGGGAATCATTTGGTGAACAGTTTTCTATCTTTTCTTGTTGAGCCTGAGGTTTATAAGCACTGCCTTTAGTAGACCAAATAGTAGTTAACTGAAGGAATTCCCCTACGTTCAATACTAAATAATTTAACAAGTAAACAACAAACAAATTGGAGACATAGAACCGGATTCTCAGACCATAGACCAAGAAGCAAATTTTATATACATTGGGAGTGTAGTCAGTGTATCAGGTGGAACAGATGAAGACATTAAACGTCGAATAAATCTAGCGTGTCAGACATTTACACAGCTGAATCCAACCTGGTAATCTCCGTACATCTCAAACAAGACTAAACTAAGAATCTTTAACTCTAATGTCAAGGCAGTCCTACTGTATGGTTCTGAAACACGGAGAATAACTGAAGCGACAACAACAAAAAATACAGACCTTCATCAACAGATGCCTGAGAAATATCCTAAAAATACACTGGTATGACAAAGTAGAAAACACCAAACTGTGGGAGATGAGTGGACAGAAAAATATAGAAGTGCAGATCTTAGAGAGGAAGTGGAGATGGATTGGTCACACCCTGAGAAAAGATACCAGCAACAGAGCTAGGCAGGCCTTAGAGTGGAACCCCCAGGGAACAAGACGCAGAGGAAGACCAAAAAGAACGCAGTATACTAGAGGAAGCCGAGAGGACAGGAAAGAGCTGGGAAGCCATTAAAAAACTAGCAAGAGACCGTGGAGAGTGGGCGTGTCTTGGTTGAGGCCCTATGTACCATGAGGAGCCCAAAGAAATATGATGATGAATATTAAATAATCCAATCTAGTGCCCACTAAATTTGGAAGGGGCGTTGTGCTTGGGTGGCAAAGCGCATGACTTCCGAACGGAGGCAGAAACGTAGCAAGGATGGGAGAGCGCTTGAAGGGGGAAGCCAATTTAGTGGGTTTTTTTTTAAATTAATTATTAACTATTACACAAAAATTCAGGAGCCAACAAAGAGGTCAAGTCTCCTGGGCCCCAACAGGATGGCGAATTCTGAGCTACGCCACTGATCCGAGGTGTCCCGGGTTCGAATGTCAGTGAAGACTGGTATTTGGAGTTTCGGGGTTTTTAAGATGCTCCAGAGTCCACCCAACTCTAATCTGTACCTTACATAGAAACCACGTATAGTATATATATCAGTGATGCCCAAAATACGGCCCGGGGGCCAGATACGGCCCGCGACGTGGTTCCATCCGGCAAGTAGAAACGTCGACACAAAGTGTAGAAAATCCCCCCTCTTTTTTTAAAGTTGAAAAGTATCTTGAAGTACGTTTGTTTCTCTCCTTTTCTCTGATGGATCGGTACAAGGGCCTTTAACGTTACTACTTGTACGTTATGTAATGGAAGACCTGAAGAAACTCTGAATTTAGAATATACCCGAAAAAGTGAATGCATCTTTAATTTTATTGTGAAACGAGATAATAAGCCAACATATTTGATCTATAAAGAAAGTTTGGCTGTTTTAAAAAGGAACAACATATACACGGCATTATAAAACAAATATGTCGTCCTTCTTGGTTTGAGTCTTAGATACAAAGATTGTTAAAATTCGCCTAGAGATTGGAGGAGAAACAAGAGAAGAAAATGCTTTGTTTGGTAAGCTGGCTACAGTGTCGCTCGCATTTTAGGTAGAGGCGCGTAAAAACAAAAAGATACATTTCAGATATCCCATTAATTAATGTAAGCAGGCTACTAGATCCAGAGGTTTCTAATAAAATTGTTTCAGTTCAATTTTATTTCGGTTTTGTACCTTTTCGGTCTTGTGGCCCGCGACACGAGTGTCGGAAAGTGAAATGGCCCGCAGGTCGAATTACGTTGGGCATCACTGGTATATATCTATAGTACCTTTCTACTTTCAGCCTACCTTCAGAAAGAAATTGTAGGGTTGAGGAACACCATATTCCTCTGGGAAGATATTAGACACATACCAGATGATGATACAGTTGAAGAGGGTGTTGGTGATGAACATGATCAGGGTGTCGATGAAGTCAAGATATGGTAACACCTCGTAGACATTTAGCTTCTCAGATATCAGGCCGACCTCTAGAGCAAGACACAAACAAGTTGCAACGTTAGAATCGACCAATAAATCAATGTATTTGAAGTATAGGCCAACAAGGAAAACGCATTGTAGGGCAGGGAAACGATTCCACATTATTTTTAATAAGTCACTGAGCTCGTTCAATATGGTCTCTACATATGCGACCAACGACGGAGTGTCATTGAGACATACAGTATGTACTGACGATCTCACAGCATTCAGAAGTACAACGTGAAGCTAAGGTTTGATACATATTGAAAATAAAATGGATGCAATATTGAAATTTTCATTGACGAGTAAAAATGCGATTTTATATTTTTTGCTTTCGTTATTAAGTTTGTAATGTTAGTTATCACAGCGCCATGAGCCTACATTTTGCAGCGCTTTATGAATAAAATTATTATTAAGCTGAAAACCAGTGGTTTCAAAGTGTGCCTTGTGATTCTGAGACACTCAGTTGATCAACTCACCCCGCCATTCAAAGTTGATAAACATGGTCTTGAAATGTTGAGCTGCGAACTGGAAAAACAAGAGACCTCCGACATGGGCGGAAACTTTACCACAGAGATACGAAGAGAGGATCGGTGCGCCACGGGTCAATGAAAAGTAAAGAGCCACAGCACAGATAACAAAGTTCCTGGCTGAAAACAAAGAAAAAAAAAGAGAAGTAAAGTATCTATCTATCTATCTATCTATCTATCTATCTATCTATCTATCTATCTATCTATCTATCTATCTATCTATCGATCCATCCATCCATCCATCCATCCATCCATCCATCCATCCATCCATCCATCCATCCATCCATCCATCCATCCATCTATCTATCTATCTATCTATCTATCTATCTATCTATCTATCTATCTAAATATATCTATAGATGAATATCGCTATTTTAGATTTTCGGCACATCGGCACAGTTTAGGCTATGCCGTGCCCATTCTCGACCTATATGGTGACATTTATGCACTACGCAAGACAGCAGGGTTTTTTGTCCAGGGCTTTTGCAAGAGAGGATTTGAGCCTCTCAAGCCCTCACTCAAATGAAGTTTGATGATGATGATGATGAAGATGATGATGATGATGCCGTTCCCATAATCCCTAAAGGGTTTCTTGCCCTATAAATGTCAAGTGGGAGGACCTAAGCAAGTTAGGTATTAAAAATAAAGCCCACCCACAAAGCCCACCTCTAGGATAAAGCCCTACTAGTTTCCCCAAGTCACTGCCATATATATCTCAATATTTCAGGAATGCGCTACGTTTTAAAATAGAAAACAAAATCACTAAACTACTTCTAATTAATTTACTAATTGATTAATTTATTTTAATGAATGATGCGTTGGTATTGACTATGAATAATTATGCAAAATTTCAACTTGATCCTAGAATGAAAAGTGGGAGAAAAAAAAGTAATAATGGGAATAACTTCACATTTACAACCATACGTCTCAAAAAGTTGCATGTATTTCCCTTCTCCGATACCAAACAAAAAAAAATTAATTATCAATATTTAATAAACGTTTTGGTTAATTTTCTTTTTGATTGATTCATGTTTCGATTTATAACGTTACAACATGATGAAAGAGGGGAGGTGTGAAAAATAACGTGTCCAAAAATTTTATGGGACAGACAGACAAACAGGGTAAGTTGATATAAGCTTTGCAATAAGTCCGAAGTAATAGGAACTTGTCCAAGCTGTATGGTACACGATAGGATTTCTTAAGAGAACAAGTGAATGATGTTATGTTATGAGAACTGTGCAGTCGCCAACAGTGTGTCCTTAACAATGCTTAGTGCAGGTATATCTATATTAGTTTGACAGTATAAATATGATTGTGAAAAGAAACAACTTATGGTTTCATCGTCTGAAATGGAGACAATTCTAAGAACAGGTCATGAAAATATGTTTGCAGGTCAGAAAAACGAATGCAAGGATTTATCAATATTTTATTTTGGCTTATTCTGGATAAAGATGTAAAAGGAATTGATTAAAATCTGTGACATTTGTCAGTGTTGTAGAGCTCCATGAAAATGTGATAGAATAGAACTAGGAAGTATCAGTATTGTTACAACACCGTTGTACAAGGATATAGTTGTTCCATTACACATCTAATTTTGTGGCCTACAGTTAACGACGATGTCATGTAGCCAGCACAATGATGAACCGTCTTTACTTTTCCCCAATTCATGTCGGGTACCCATTACAGCTGGGTTTGAAATAAATTGTAAAAAAAAATATTTTGATGAAGTTGGTAAAATGTTATGAGTGTATTTACGATGAGGTTCATTACGGCAATTATATTACCGTTGTACTAAACAAAGAAGAACAAACCAGTCAACAACTTCAGAACCATCAGGGCCAGCTTTAGATAAGTGGAGACCCTAGGCGAAGTGAATTTGGTGGCCCCAAACGAAATAATAAAAAAGATTAACAGTGAAAAAATAAAATGAAGAAGTTGATTTAAAACCTAACAATAACAACAACAACATTGAGAATTAGTTTTCTATTTCTTTTCTAAACAGAAAATGCAAAGATCCCTACTCGAGGCCCCTACCAATCAGAGATCCTAGGTGGCCCTTTGCCTATGCATAAGGCCGGCCTTGGTACAATGACCCATAACAAGGAAAGAGGATTTGGAACATGAAGTTATAGGCAGAACCTGTGGTACGTTTGTTGCGCGCTTAGACAACATTATTAAAAAGCATGACAAATCACACGCACAACACTGCCATATTTAAATGAACATTTTGAGAAAAAATGTCTCAGAAAAATAGGAAACATCTTGGAAGACAACTGTCACTCGCTCCTTCAGAACTACGTCAAGTCGTCACGAAATGGGCGAGTTCTATCTATCATTACTAGAACCGAGCGGTACCAAAACTCGTACGTTCCTTACTCGGTCAGACTATATCATCGCCACGCGTTGATCAGGAAACATGAAAAGGACTAAGATTGCTGAGTGTAGTCGCTCAATGAACTCCTTATGTTGTGTCTGTTTAAAGGAATTTTTCTGTTTGTTTTTTTAAGAGAATAGAGTCCTTGTAATCAAAACAAATTTCCACTAGGATCAACAAAGCAGTCTAGTCTTAGTAGTATTGGCTAAGTTCCTCGTTTGTGGGTATTTCACTAAGCTGCTTTTGCATTAGTATGAATTAATCTGTGACTGGGATCTCAGTTTGTCCATGTGCATAAGGGCCCAATAACAAGTCGGGAATATTCAAGTGAAAGATGTTTTCAAATCTTTGGTTTAGGTAGTCATACAATGGTTCGTAAGAGATATATTAATTCTTTGACTCCGGAAAAACGCGCTCGACGTTGATTTAAAATGAGCAAGAGATCGGATCAACGCTGAAATCATCAGCGAGTTTAGTGAGTGGCGTGAAGATTATTATTAAAATTATCCAATGAAATTAACTGGCATTTTACAAAGAAATAAACTATACATTATTGAGAGAGTTGTAAATGTGAAGCCCTTTTCCTTAGAGATAACCTTAATTTTTTTAAATTAGTTTTTTTTTACTTCATTGTAACTCTTGTCTCTGGCTGTGTTACACGAAAAAATAATTTATCTTATATCCGTTCTTGGATGAAACGACTTCTAACCTTTGTTGATGAAACAGGTCAACATGAACGAGAAGCTGATGGCGTCGATGGCGTAGATGATCATGAACAAAAGGATCCAACCTGAACTGCTGGACAGGATGTTGCCGTTGGTATACCCGGTCCATTTCAGAAAGATCATGAATAGTAAACAGATGAATAAACCAGTCTTGAAGGACGTCAAGAACCAGCTGAACCAGAACGAGAACGTTTTTAAGCCCATCAGTTTCATGGCTTCCTAGATATAGAGATACATATAAGGAATAAACATGCACAAATATAAAAAAAGGGGAATAACTCGGTCCTTAAAAATATATCTACCAATTAAAACTATATCTACCAACATTGTACAAGTTATTTCGCTTATTCGATCTATAAAAAAAAAATTGACTCATTGAGTATATTTTTTTTATTGATTCATGTTTCGTTAGGTATAATAAATAACTGTTTAAAGTATCAACTTGACCGGAGACTGCATGACGGAGAAATAGCGTTAATATTTTTTTAAGGGGAATAAACCCAGCAAAAAAATCCGTATCTGTGCATACTGAAGTATAACTATATACTGAATTACCAGTAATTAATTGTCTAATTGGTTATGTAAGGGTAAGAAATCAGCACTAACTCTAACATTTTTAAGTAATTTCCCTTATTAACTATTAACCATAAAAATCAATTATTTTTTAATTAATTGACTTGCTGGTTTTATTTTAACATTTATACATGCTGCTAGGGTACAATAAATGTCTGTTTTAAGTTTCAACTTCATCCGAGAATTGCTGTCTGAAAAGAACCTGCTAAATTATTTAAGGGGTGAAACCCTACATATTTAAGCATATCTATGAATCGTTTATTTTACTTGTTAGTATCAAACTAAATATATAAATAACCATTAATTAATTGACCATTAGAATAATTATTTAAATATTCATATATGGTGGGAAGCGTGGTCGAGAGGCTAAGTGCGCTTGAATTGGCTTATCTTGGATACCTAGAAGGGGGCTAGAGGTTTGACAACCGACTCGGGCAGAGTTGTGTTTACTGAGCGCCTAAAGGCAGCACGGAAAACCAACTCCTAGATACCCCCTCCCCCCTCCCCCCCCCCCCCCACAAATGAGATTGGACCAAAGCGCTCTGAGCATGCAATAAGCATGAAAGTAGAGCTATATAAAAGCTATAATTTTATTATTATGTCTTGTTTATGTCAGTCAATAATTGCGCAAAGTTTCAACTTAACCCAAGAAAGAGTATGGGAGAAATAACGTGTACAACAAACATTTTACAAGACAGAGTGAGTGGATAGAAGCAACAGCATAATAAAGACGTTTCTCGCTTGAGCAGTATGAAAGATCTTATTTAAAAGATAACACGACATCAATTAAATTTTATTATTTAATATTACTATTATTTATTATTTGTATTAAACATTAGTAATACTTGAGTAATACTTATATATAAATGTATAACCTCAAATCTAAAACACACGAGTTTTGGCTTAACTAAATAAAAACAAATTAAACCGACTTTGTACTCCCTTTGGTAGAACCTCGCGGTCAGGGGAATGTATTCGAGTAGGCCTCAACACAGGCCTTAAACGTCACAACGTGTGGGCAGTGGAGACCAATAGCTATTTGCCACATCGTACAGATCTATGACGTGGCGACGAGCTATTGGTCTCCTCGGCCCGCAGGTTGCCACGCTGCAGGTCAGTGTTCACGCCTTCTTTGACGAACTGTCTTAGTGCATCCCCACAGTTTGCGAAACGCTGCGTCAAGAAGCGCAACTCGTTTTGACCGAAAGCAAGAAAAAATTTAAACGGAAGTACCTTTAATCTACTTTCTTTCTCCTCCACAACGTAGCTTCCGGCGAATACAGCCAAACCGATAAACAGGAAAGGGAAGAAAGCGTCCAGGGCGGAGAGCGCCTTATTGCGGGGTGAAACGGTGATTCGTTCCGGCAGGCTGGACGTGTAGAACGCCTCCGTGGCCACGAACTTGTTCGTCTTACGCTTCTTCTGCCAGAAGTTGATGAACATCTTTGTTATGACGTACTGCACCTGGCTTACCTCTTGATCTGCAATGGTGTTATTTAAAATGTTATTTAACCATGGTTAGGCCAATTATAGAATATGCATCCTCCGTTTGGGACCCCTCAACTCAAGAAAACATTAAGAAACTGGAACAGACACATAATAGAGCAGTGAGATTCATAACAAATGAATATATTTACATTTGACTAGAGTAACACCTTTAGTAAAATCACTTAATTTAGAAATCCTTCAATACAGAAGACTCAAAAGTAAAGTAGCAATTATACATAAAACACTGAACCATAATCTTCAAATACAAAAACAAAAATTAATAAAATACTCTGAAAGACACAAAGATAAAGGCCCATTCCTCGTTCCATATGCTAGGACAAATGTGTACAAATACTCCTTCTTCCTTAGTGCTATTAGGGCATGGAATGCTTGCTTTGTCTGAGCTAGCCAGGAAAACCAGTGACTTGGCAGAATTTAAGTCATTGGTTACTGAATGCATGGCGCGTAGGACGTAATCATCTTTTTTGAAGTAACGTCTGTATTATATAAGATAAGATAAGAATGTCAATGCAATCTTAAGGAACGTCTGTATTTTATGAGATTAAGATAAATGGTAATACTGGTAAAGCTCTACGATTCCGAAGATGACAGGGTAAGTGCAGTGTTTTTCACATGGCTTTGCCGAGCCCAGTTGCGACCCGTATATTTTTCCTCATCTAATGCAGACATAGTCGTGGTCCGCCGGAGGAAGGGGTGTGTCAAGAAAAAGGGTGTGTCAAGAAAAGGGGTGTGTCAAGAAAAAGGGTGTGTGAAGAAAAGGGGTGTGTCAAGAAAAGGGGTGTGTCAAGAAAAGGGGTGTGTCAGATGTGAGATTTTGTTTGTGTGTCTGTTTATTTTATTAGTTGTCAGTTGTGAACTGTTTAAGCACCGGTGTTAACAAGTGGGTTAATAGGGTTTCCAGTGGTCAGTCTAGTCAGTCGGTGTGCTGGTCTGGTCTTGGTCAGAACTGTTTTCAGGGGGGATGTATTTTCACGTATTGTATTGGGGTAAGTTCTCAGCTTTTTATGACTAATTAGGTATGAGTTAGATGTGTGTTACCTAGACCTATGTTTTGGTGCATTTTAAACCTATTTACACTAATTATTGAGAATAATTTATAGTGCACATGATAATCTTGTAAATAAATTCTACATTTTAGTACTCGGTGTTTCGCTGTAGTATCTACGTCGTTCGACTGGATCACTATAAAACGATAATTATAGGTAACATCTTATTCATTCATTAAGCTTACACCCCACTGATTGAATTATACCCCTACACGAGTATAGAACTAAAACCCTAGAAGTTCTCTACAGGGTGTGCGTTTGTCTATTTTAGTTTTCGCTACGTCTGCTGTGGGTAATCAGGGGAAATAGTCTAATAAAATAGTGTCCAGTTATTAACAAAAGATAGAATATAAATCACAACCTTCATTTATAAACGTGAAAAGCTAAACAATGTCAAGGCCGCTAATTTGAATTTACTTAACGCCAACTAACTAAAAAAAGTATTTTGCTATAATTTGACAAATCACCATGCGTCACCTTTATTAACCAATAGTTAAATGCCCATGGGTGTACCCTATTTTCAAATAATTATATGCTACAAATTTAGAAGTGTACATGATCAGGGACGTAGCTAGGAATTTGCCATCTTTGGGGCCCGGGGAAGGGCTTGACCTGTTTGGGGGCCCCCTGCATTTTGCATAATATTTAATTTTTAATGTAAAAAATACTCATTTGGGGGCCCCTCTCAAGTGAGCACTCGGGGGGATTTTCTAATTCTCCACCCTCCTCCTCCACCCTATCTACGCCACTGCACATGATTTGATTTTGTAGTTCTAAAAATGTGCACACAAATTACTTAATGCCTAAAAAATAGCTTTAGCAGTACAGCTTTTTTTTTTTTACACTGGATGCATCAAAAAAGCTTCCTTTTTATAGCTTTTCCGCCGTTATAAATAGGTTCGTAAACAGTGGCGTAGCAAGGTACTCGTGGGCTGGGGTTCAAGCATATGTTGATGGGCCCCTTCCCTCCCCCCCCCATATGACAAATATTTTGTGTGACAAAAAAAAATCGAGTAGTTTGTATGTATCGGTACATTTAGTAAAAGACATTTCAATGCAAGTTCATGAACACTAATTGACAGTGCAAGTTTTAAGTACTGTTTAACACAGTGAACATATCATCTAGACCATCCGCACGATTTTCCAGTGCACATACCAGACGACAAGGCAGCAATTCAAGTGAAAGACTCTATTCCATGATAGATGTATCTTTAAAATTATTATAAACCCCCTCCCCAATTCAGTAAAAAGACATCATCTTTAACATTCCCTTCAGTAACTGAACATGATGTTTCTTTTTTCTTGTTTAATAGCTAATTTTACGTCTAAATCTAGATTTTTAGTAATCGAATAAAGAAAAAAAAAGATGCTTACTTTTTAAAAAAAGAAGAAAAAAAAAAACGTTAATACTATCAACGGTTTAATTAACATTGAGGGAAAAAACCCGAACGAATGGGAGTATGGGCCCCAAACGTCACCGCCAACGCACCGTCACCACATTACAATAGACCTGATGAAAGCAGTTCCTCACAAAGACTCTAGGTGAAAACATGGGTTAAATGTTTTGAAGCTAAGTTTATGACATTTAGGATATTGTAAGCAAATGTTTTTTTTATTTTTTTAAACCAGGTTTTACAAATGCAGTTATTTTTATTCCGCTTTGTTGCATTCCCCAAAGGGCTGGTGTAGGACAGGCCACAATTGGCCATTAGTCATGTACATCGAAATAATTAAACCCCTACGCGCCATGTTAAAAGGCCTAAACTCTTTCTCTCCTGACGATTACCAACGTTGATTCCACCAGAATGTTGTAAATAATTACGGAGAGAGAGTGAGAGAGAGAGAGAGAGAGAGAGAGAGAGAGAGAGAGAGAGAGAGAGAGCTAAGCTTTTTGAGATATGCGGTCCTTATGAGTCCATATATTATATGTAACTACTAAATAATTCTTTGAGGCTCTCAGCTAGAGATGTTAGAGGTAAATCCGGCCCTGGCACCATGGTTGTTACACTATCGGGTGTGGGACCCTAAATGGTCCCGGGCCCAGTTCATGGAACCCCTTCGCGCCATGGATGCTACGACACTGTTCGAAAAGTGCGTTATTGTCACTGTCTCTTTTTTATCATTATTAATTACAGAGCCTTAATTAAGGAATGCTTTATAAAAATATGCTTGAACTTATCAACCAAAAAAATTTCACAAAAGAAGTTTTTTTTTTTTTTTATGTTAAAATTAGATTAATGATGCAGACTATATCGGTGAAAGTCAAATTTTTCGCAGACGATTGCATAATATATAGAACAATAAAAACAACACAAGACACAGAAATTTTACAAAGAGTATTAGATGAATTACACAAATAAGAATCAAATTGGAGTATGTCTTTCCACCCAGAAAAATGTCAGTTATTAAGAAAAACAAAAAAACTAAAACAAATTAATTCCACTTATCTTATTCATGGCAAACCAGTGACACATATTAAAAACGCAAAATACTTATGTGTTATAATAATCGAAAAACTGTCATAAAATCCCCATATTGATGAAACTATCAAAAAGTCAAACAAAGCATTAGGGTTTATTAAAAGAAATTTCTATAAATCATATAACAACATACAACAAAAATGTTATTTAACCTTGGTTAGGCCAATAATAGAATATGCATCCTATGTTTGGGACCCCTGAACGCAGGAAAACTTTAAGAAACTGGAACAGACACAAAATAGAGCAGTGAAATTCATAACAAAGGAATATTCACATTTGACTAGAGTAACACCTTTAGTATCATCACTAAATTTAGAAAGCCTTCATGACAGAAGACTCAAAAGTAAAGTAGCAACTATACATAAAACACTGAACCATAATCTTCAAATCCAAAAACAAAATTTAATAAAATACTCCAAAAGACACAAAGATAAAGGCACATTCCTCATCCCATATTCAAGGACAAATTTGTACAAATACTCCTTCTTCCCTAGTGCTATTAGAGCATGGAATGGGTTGCCTGAGCTAGCAAGGAAAACCAGTGAATTGGCAGAATTTAAGTCATTGGTTAATATGCATGACTGAATGCATGACGCATATTACGTAATCATCTTCTTTTTTGAAGTAACGTCTGTATTATATAAGATAAGATAAGACGATACACGATACTAATTTATAATCTAGGAAACCAAGAAGTCTATTGTAAGCATCTATAAAAGAAATAATTATTAAACATAGGCGGCACTATTTATATTATACAGTAGAAAGTAAGGCGTATGTATGTATGTAAGTATGTATGTATGTGTGTATGTATGTATGTATGTATGTTACGAATAGAATAGAAATCAAAACCGCTTGATCAATCTTGATAAAACTTGGCAGAAATGTTCCTTGGGTACTAACTTATACCGTAGTGTATCTATTGTAGCCCTTAAACACACTTAAGACCCTCAAAAAGAAATGTTGACCAACTCTATGAAAGCATTATAACTTCATCGATCTAGGCCATATTTACATGAGAAAAGATCTAAAGGATCTAGATCTAGATCTAATTTTAGAACTATACTTTGCGCAGATAGTATTTTTTACTTTGAAACATGAAAATACAAAAGATAGTCTACTGATTTTATTACGTAATAAAATTAACGTTCAATTTTGTGTTTCAAAAGCGTTTTTACATAAATTCGTTCCAGGTATCTGCGAATTTAGACGTCCTGACTTACTTTAAAATCCCATTCATTTAACAAATCGGGTAAACCCGTTTTAGTTGTACTTTATATCCTATTTATCTATCGCTTCTTTCGTTTTTAGTAGATATGAAAGTATCGGCTTCGGGTAAACCCATTATCATAAAACTTGAAAGGATGATTAGCTAAGTTTAACATACATCTAAATCCAATCAACTAGATTAGTTAACACAAACTAAGGCCCGCAGGCCGCGGGTAATGTCCGGCTAGTGTGGAATAAAATAAAGAAAGTAAACTGGTTACACATACTAAAAACTCAAAATATCAAGGTGGTATAATAGGCCCCTAAATGAAAACAGAAACACATAAACACTACTGACAATGTTATTATACACTTTACAAAGCATTAGAGTTCAATAAAAGACATTTTTACAAAACTAAATTAGAGCATAGATGTTTTATTGATCTATAGAAAATGTTTCCATAGGCAATGGGGACCTTGTCAAGAGAGTTTTGCAGCAAAAATGTGTTTACCTCGATAATCCGCATCAGACTCGAACTCAGACCCAAGTGATATGGTTACGTGTACGTAGATAGGATCGGTCACGTATTGATTGTTTAACACTACTTTAAACCGAAGGTTAGTCGGGACAGCCTTCTCATTTCCATGCAGGTCAAACTCTACTTTGCGCAAACAGCCTAGTTGGAATCTTGACCCTGGTTCGAACTTTTCATATTCAGAGACGTTTTGAAATGATTTCACTGGCACGAAGGTCGGAGCTGTAGGATGAAACAAGCAAGAAATCCTGATGTATGAAATGATTAGATATAGATCTAGTTTAACTCTTTCTCTCCGTAATTATCCTTCGCCGGATTTCTTCATTTTGCTCAATACTATTTCACTTCCCTGTTATGATTAATCCTTTAAATAGTTATACTGCTATTCAAACGAAAAATATTTGTATTTAATTTCAATACTTATTTAAATATCTTAATTTTGTCTACATAAAGTTATGTTAAACAAAAAGAAATGTAGATTGTACACCGTTGATTATTTAAAATTTGGATTCATTCTTTCCTTGTCAAACAAGCGGTTACCTAAGTGCCTTTTATGACGATATGAAACTAATTACACTGGAGGATAATTTGAGACGATGCCACCCTGATAAAAAGATAAAAGTTTAAAAAAGATAAATTCAGAATAGACCCACAAAATCTCTCTTCGACATCATTTAAAAAAGATGATGGTGTGTGAACGTCTTATAATACGGAAAACACTATAGGTAAAACATTGATTTTACCTGCTGTTGAAGTAGTTTTAAAAACTGTTTTACACAAACCTACTTCTGATATTATTAAACGAATTTCTTGAAGCAACAATACACTTCACGGGAACATCGGTCGTTTAACAATAAAAGCTTCTAATTTAATTCTTCTCAAACGACATATACAGTTTGGGATCAGCCGTCTAGCAGGCTCTGACAGGATGTAGCGCTGTTTGCTGCAAATTGCCTAAGGGTTGCTTGCTCCTTATTTTTCCTCAGGGTTGACTCACAAAACCTTTCCGATGTTTGGGTATAGCTGCAAGGCAGCAAAGGTTTGTATTCAGTTATCCTTCTGCTAGGTGGGTAGAAAGCCAAGGCTAACGAGTCCCGCCTGTCCAAAGCTTACTGGTTTTGGCGCCAGTTACTCGCCTTCCCCCCTTCTCCGGTTAGTGAAAACAGTTGTGCGGACTCAATATTTGAGCCACACATGAAAGATCAATAAATACAAGAGAAACTGCTCATTGTGAAAACGTGTACACTAATACCTAAAGCAAATTAATGAATTAATATTTAATGTTTCAAAGACTACTTCATAGAACAACAAATTCCTATATGAAACATCTGTAGCAACGGATGATGAGCCTACAAAAAAACAAACTTCCCAGTGTGTTTGATGATTACAGACATATAAATTTTGTTCTTTTAAATATTAATTGTATCAATAACAATGACAGCAGTAGAACTTCAAACAGCGACTGCTGTCAATCAAAACAAGAACGGAGCGGTACAAAAACTCGTTCGTACCTCACTCAGCCAAACTCTATCACCGCCACTCATTGATCAGGGAACATGAAATGCACCAAGATACATGTGTATAGTCGCTGAATGAACTCTTTATGTTGTCTGTTGTATTTATGTGTATTTTTCTGTTGTGTTGTCTTTATATGAGAAAAGAGTCCTTGTAATCACAACAAATTTCCGTAAGGATCAATAAAGCAGTCTTAGTCTTAGTCTTAATTTATTTTTTTCACTATTAGACTCACTACAGTTAGAAATTAGTTTTAAAAAATGTTGATGAATTAGCAAAAATGCAATATAAGCTAAGCAGGGTGTCTACGAGACAAAAAAGTTTTGGAACCACTGGTCTACAATAACAGCTACACTAGCAGCTACAAAGAAAGCTACACTAGCAGCTTGAATAACAGCTCAATTAGCATCTACAATAACAGCTACACTAGCAGCTTGAATAACAGCTAAATTAGCATCTACAATAACAGCTACACTAGCAGTTTGAATAACAGCTAAATTAGCATCTACAATAACAGCTACACTAGCAGCTACAATAACAGCTAAATTAGCAGCTACAATAACAGCTACACTAGCATCTACAATAACAGCTAAATTAGCAGCTACAATAACAGCTACTAGAACGCACTTAAACAGAATACGTACTTGTACGGTCACTGCCTTCATTGACCAGCTCTGCAATCACTGGAGAAAGTGGCTTGTAAAGAATTTTGCAAATGACGGACTGTTTTATCTGCTTGGCAGTTACAGCAGTGGTGGATTGAATTATTATCTCCTTTTTAGTGAAGATGTAGACAATGAGCAGAAATATAAAACTTGGAATACCTGTGTGAAATATTATGTTACTATATGTATTTAATATGTACACAATAGCAAAACTAACAAAGCAAAAAAAAAAATCACAAAACTAAACCACACAGGAACTACCAGAAACACACAGAAAAACAGCAAAAAAACAAGGTTACAGAGACAGTTTGTGTGGAAACACAAACACAAAATCTGCCAGCTTTAGTATTCAACACTGACTAATACATGCCAATGATACAACATACAATTTCCTTCGTATTTTATTGCATACTAGCCGAATATGACCCTTCGGCCCGCGGGCCTGGTTTAACCCGATTTGTTTAAACGCTTCACTCTTTAATAGAGATAAATATAGGTATTTCTTTTATTTTTAGGTTTCCTCTGGTTGTGGGAGGACATTAAAGATACACTACGGTCTCTGCCATCATCCAAGGAATATTTATGACAGATTTTATCAAGATTGGTCAAACGATTTGATTTCTATGCGGGTCATTCATACATACATACATACATACATACATAATGAATAATAGTAAGGAATGCAGTATTTCCGGTGGCTGCGCAGCCCCAGCTGTGACCTACATATTTTGCTACAACCAGAGCAAGCATAACCATTGTCTGCAGGTGCTCGATTTAGATTTTCTTTTCGCCGTCTGCCTCTGTCCTCGGCAGCGGATTTTCTTTTGATCTCAAATGTGTATCCCGCGGCCTTTGTGAGTGACCTCCACCTGAGGCCGCATGAAACCAAGTGCTCTCTTCTATGTCAGCTAAGGGAAGTTGGCGCCTAAGCTGGTCTTTAAAGCGTTTCCTTTGGGTACCTCTGTTACGTCGACCATACATACATACATACATACATTACATACATTACATACATTGCATACATTGCATACATTGCATGCATTGCATGCATTGCATGCATTGCATGCATTGCATGCATTGCATGCATTGCATGCATTGCATGCATTGCATGCATTGCATGCATTACATGCATTGCATGCATTGCATGCATTACATGCATTACATGCATTACATGCATTGCATGCATTGCATGCATTACATGCATTACATGCATTGCATGCATTACATGCATTACATGCATTACATGCATGTAATGCATTACATGCATTACATGCATTACATGCATTACATGCATTACATGCATTACATGCATTACATGCATTACATGCATTACATGCATTACATGCATTACATGCATTACATGCATTACATGCATGTAATGCATTACATGCATTACATGCATTACATGCATTACATGCATTACATGCATTACATGCATTACATGCATTACATGCATTACATGCATTACATGCATTACATGCATTACATGCATTACATGCATTACATGCATTACATGCATTACATGCATTACATGCATTACATGCATTACATGCATTACATGCATTACATGCATTACATGCATTACATGCATTACATGCATTACATGCATTACATGCATTACATGCATTACATGCATTACATGCATTACATGCATTACATGCATTACATGCATTACATGCATTACATGCATTACATGCATTACATGCATTACATGCATTACATGCATTACATGCATTACATGCATTACATGCATTACATGCATTACATGCATTACATGCATTACATGCATTACATGCATTACATGCATTACATGCATTACATGCATTACATGCATTACATGCATTACATGCATTACATGCATTACATGCATTACATGCATTACATGCATTACATGCATTACATGCATTACATGCATTACATGCATTACATGCATTACATGCATTACATGCATTACATGCATTACATGCATTACATGCATTACATGCATTACATGCATTACATGCATTACATGCATTACATGCATTACATGCATTACATGCATTACATGCATTACATGCATTACATGCATTACATGCATTACATGCATTACATGCATTACATGCATTACATGCATTACATGCATTACATGCATTACATGCATTACATGCATTACATGCATTACATGCATTACATGCATTACATGCATTACATGCATTACATGCATTACATGCATTACATGCATTACATGCATTACATGCATTACATGCATTACATGCATTACATGCATTACATGCATTACATGCATTACATGCATTACATGCATTACATGCATTACATGCATTACATGCATTACATGCATTACATGCATTACATGCATTACATGCATTACATGCATTACATGCATTACATGCATTACATGCATTACATGCATTACATGCATTACATGCATTACATGCATTACATGCATTACATGCATTACATGCATTACATGCATTACATGCATTACATGCATTACATGCATTACATGCATTACATGCATTACATGCATTACATGCATTACATGCATTACATGCATTACATGCATTACATGCATTACATGCATTACATGCATTACATGCATTACATGCATTACATGCATTACATGCATTACATGCATTACATGCATTACATGCATTACATGCATTACATGCATTACATGCATTACATGCATTACATGCATTACATGCATTACATGCATTACATGCATTACATGCATTACATGCATTACATGCATTACATGCATTACATGCATTACATGCATTACATGCATTACATGCATTACATGCATTACATGCATTACATGCATTACATGCATTACATGCATTACATGCATTACATGCATTACATGCATTACATGCATTACATGCATTACATGCATTACATGCATTACATGCATTACATGCATTACATGCATTACATGCATTACATGCATTACATGCATTACATGCATTACATGCATTACATGCATTACATGCATTACATGCATTACATGCATTACATGCATTACATGCATTACATGCATTACATGCATTACATGCATTACATGCATTACATGCATTACATGCATTACATGCATTACATGCATTACATGCATTACATGCATTACATGCATTACATGCATTACATGCATTACATGCATTACATGCATTACATGCATTACATGCATTACATGCATTACATGCATTACATGCATTACATGCATTACATGCATTACATGCATTACATGCATTACATGCATTACATGCATTACATGCATTACATGCATTACATGCATTACATGCATTACATGCATTACATGCATTACATGCATTACATGCATTACATGCATTACATGCATTACATGCATTACATGCATTACATGCATTACATGCATTACATGCATTACATGCATTACATGCATTACATGCATTACATGCATTACATGCATTACATGCATTACATGCATTACATGCATTACATGCATTACATGCATTACATGCATTACATGCATTACATGCATTACATGCATTACATGCATTACATGCATTACATGCATTACATGCATTACATGCATTACATGCATTACATGCATTACATGCATTACATGCATTACATACTTTACATGCATTACATGCATTACATGCATTACATGCATTACATGCATTACATGCATTACATGCATTACATACTTTACATGCATTACATGCATTACATGCATTACATGCATTACATGCATTACATACATTACATACATTACATACATTACATACATTACATACATTACATACATTACATACATTACATACATTACATACATTACATACATTACATACATTACATACATTACATACATTACATACATTACATACATTACATACATTACATACATTACATACATTACATACATTACATACATTACATACATTACATACATTACATACATTACATACATTACATACATTACATACATTACATACATTACATACATTACATACATTACATACATTACATACATTACATACATTACATACATTACATACATTACATACATTACATACATTACATACATTACATACATTACATACATTACATACATTACATACATTACATACATTACATACATTACATACATTACATACATTACATACATTACATACATTACATACATTACATACATTACATACATTACATACATTACATACATTACATACATTACATACATTACATACATTACATACATTACATACATTACATACATTACATACATTACATACATTACATACATTACATACATTACATACATTACATACATTACATACATTACATACATTACATACATTACATACATTACATACATTACATACATTACATACATTACATACATTACATACATTACATACATTACATACATTACATACATTACATACATTACATACATTACATACATTACATACATTACATACATTACATACATTACATACATTACATACATTACATACATTACATACATTACATACATTACATACATTACATACATTACATACATTACATACATTACATACATTACATACATTACATACATTACATACATTACATACATTACATACATTACATACATTACATACATTACATACATTACATACATTACATACATTACATACATTACATACATTACATACATTACATACATTACATACATTACATACATTACATACATTACATACATTACATACATTACATACATTACATACATTACATACATTACATACATTACATACATTACATACATTACATACATTACATACATTACATACATTACATACATTACATACATTACATACATTACATACATTACATACATTACATACATTACATACATTACATACATTACATACATTACATACATTACATACATTACATACATTACATACATTACATACATTACATACATTACATACATTACATACATTACATACATTACATACATTACATACATTACATACATTACATACATTACATACATTACATACATTACATACATTACATACATTACATACATTACATACATTACATACATTACATACATTACATACATTACATACATTACATACATTACATACATTACATACATTACATACATTACATACATTACATACATACATACATACATACATACATACATACATACATACATACATACATACATACATACATACATACATACATACATACATACATACATACATACATACATACATACATACATACATACATACATACATACATACATACATACATACATACATACATACATACATACATACATACATACATACATACATACATACATACATACATACATACATACATACATACATACATACATACATACATACATACATACATACATACATACATACATACATACATACATACATACATACATACATACATACATACATACATACATACATACATACATACATATCATACATACATTACATACATTACATACATTACATACATTACATACATTACATACATTACATACATTACATACATTACATACATTACATACATTACATACATTACATACATTACATACATTACATACATTACATACATTACATACATTACATACATTACATACATTACATACATTACATACATTACATACATTACATACATTACATACATTACATACATTACATACATACATACATTACATACATTACATACATTACATACATTACATACATTACATACATTACATACATTACATACATTACATACATTACATACATTACATACATTACATACATTACATACATTACATACATTACATACATTACATACATTACATACATTACATACATTACATACATTACATACATTAC